>JABFQK010000230.1:0-11770 GCA_022816885.1 Trissoscelio sp. ZL-2020
GTTTCTATTATTATCAATTTCTGTTATCATTATCAGTTATCAGTTCACTTTATCACATATTAATTAACAAGTTATCTGTTATCATTTTACGTACTATAATTTTCAATTAATTTATTATCTTAAGAATAATCTATTAAGAATTGTATCGTTTATACATTTGATTCGATGATTAAATTTAGTTAAATATTTCAGTATATACATAATTCTTAGTTTTCTTGTTTTCATTATCAGAAGCCAAATAAACTTTTAATGATTCCCATGAACGAACTCGAGAAAAAGCAACATAAAGTTGTCCATGATTAAAGACGCTTTTTCTTAAATCTATAGCAATTTTTTCGAATGTTTGACCTTGAGATTTGTTTATGGTCATAGCAAAAGCAATTTTAATGGGGAATTGTCTCCTTTTAAACGTGAATGGGTACACGTTTTCGCAATATAATGTAATTCGGTTAAGGAAAACTATTTCACCCTTTTTGTCTCCATTCAAAATTTCGCATTTCAACAAATTGTTTCCAAGTTCAAGAATTAACAATCTTGTTCCATTGCATAAACCTTCACTGATGTTCAAATTTCTTAAAAGCATAACAACTGCAAATTTTCGTAACCGCAAATTGTGAGTTGGTAGACTCGATGGGTTCAATGTGTTTAAGTATTCTGGTAAAATAGCTTCATTGATATTCTGATTGTCACCAGTAACTTCGAGGGTATCAACACTCGTGTACACTTTTTCGGTTGTTTCATCAAGTAAATTGATCACGCGATGATTGATTTCATCGACGTCCAAATTTCGTGCAGATAAGATTCCACATTTCGCTGCATTTTTGAACATTCTTTGCTTTATGATGTCTTCGTAAGTGTCTTTTACGATGTCTGAATTCAAATCAGCGACACATTGTAATGGAACATTAATGTTGTCTGTTTCATCGTTCAGATGACCATTACCTAAGTCTAATAAAAATTGAGCAAATTCGCGTTCGTGGGGCAATACACGCATATTTTCAGTTAATGAGAATATTTGAAAATATGACCATAATGTGCTATATTTAATCGATAGGTTTACAGTCTCTGCACGTGTTCCATGCTGTATAACGGGTAACAATTGCCTGAAATCACCACCAAGAATAACTATTTTACCTCCAAATGGTAAATCATTTTGCATTAAATCTTTGAGTAATCGATCCATTACCTCAAGAGCGTAACGTGGTGCCATCGGAGCTTCGTCCCAAATGAATACATCTACACTTTTCAGAAAATCTCCTTCTTTAGACTGAACTTTTATGTTAGATGTTGAATCAGCAAAAAGTGGAACAGGTAAACCCAAAGTTTTATGTACTGTTCTACCATTTGGTAATAAAGTCGCAGCGATACCAGTAAATGCCATTGTACTGACAACTTTACCTTGCGATTTAAGCAAATAATAGAGTGTTGTATAAAGAAAGGTTTTACCTGAACCACCTGGGCCATCAATGTACAAAAGTCTTGATTGTTGATTGTTTACATTCTCTAATAGTGACAAAACATGGTCAACTACCGTTTTTTGGTTAGGATTTAATTGGTTATATTGTTCTTGTCCGATTTGTATTTCTTGTTGTAAAATCTCGGTGTCTTCCTCTTCAAATTCCTCAATAATTTGATCCATTTCTGGAAATTGCGCAAGACTCCAACCTTCCTTGCGGAGTAAATTGTCAATTTCAGCATAAGCTTTACGCATACCGGTGACTTGTCCAAATCGTCTCATAAAGTCTTCAGACATTTTAATTTTGAATTCATCCCATAAGTCTTTTGGATGAACTGGTTGGCAATGCATCAAAATTCGAACAAATAATAATCTTAAACGTCTTGGCATCATCCAACTTGTAGCTTCATTCATTGCTCGTCTCCATTCTTCATCGTCTTCAATTAATCCCAATGCTAAACATGCTTCTGTGTAAGTTGGCATCAGTTCACCGTTAACTGTTCTTAAATCTTCATAACTTGTTGCTCCTTTGACATTCAACAACAAAATACGCAAATGAAACAATTCAGTTTGACTTGGGCTTACAGAATACATTCTACCAATGGAATTGAAGCAGGCTTGACGTTTTGTCCAACGATTTACTTGTTTTCCATCAACAATCATTTTTTTGAAAGTGTAATGTAAAGGAATGTCAGTATAAAAATAACCACGGGCATCAATGTCTCGCCTATTTAACTTGAAATAATCAATCAACATTGAAATTTTGTCCATTGCAGTTCTTAATTCTTCTTCGCTTGAATTGTCGCATATTATTACATTTTGCTCATTTGGTAAATGTACTGGCAAGCGGGTTATAGCATGACTTTTCTCTTGCAAAGGTTTGCTCAAAATACGCCAACATGCTTCTACTGGTCCAACGTATCGTGCTTCTATGAAACTCTTGATTTCATCGTGAGTAAGTTCTCTTTCGTTTGTGAATTCACCTACAACTACGTTTGCAGCATCGTGTCCTTTATAAATATATTTGTACAAATATTTAACCGAATTAATATTCGACACAATTTCAACGTTAATATGACAGTTGAAAATTGTTGATAATACCGGACAATATGGTACAACATATCGATTATCAACTGCAAAGCCTCCTGGTTTTTCATATATTATACCAGTATCTCGTCTACGATATTGTGGATAGCCGTTTTCATCCATTGTAGTTTCAGTGTGAAATGATTTGGGAAAATGTTTTGAGCATTTCCCATTTTCCATACACCAGTTACCACAAGGTCCATGAATCATGTTTTTCATAATTATATCATGCAAATTTTTGTTTTCATTAGGATCTGGAATTTCAGCAGAAATGAATTTATCAACCGATTCTGTATTAGAAATTTTGTCATTTCGTTTCAACGTCACTAATAAATGTATATGTGGTAGACCGCGCTTTTGAAATTCAATTACGTAAACGTACGCTTGAACTTGTCCAAAAAATGTCTGTCGAATTATCAAATCTATCAAATAGTCCTTTTTAATATTAAAAACACGAGCACAAATGTCTGGTCTGTCAGCAGGCTGTTGACCTGGAAGCAAATTTTCTTTAATTTCACGCCAATTAGGGTTACATGTCATTGTAATAAATAAATCAGGTTTACCATATTTTCTTACAATTGCCATTGCGTCTTGATAATGTTGCATCATATTACGGGGAGAACCCGTAAATGATGACGGTAAAATTATAACTCTTCCCAAATTTGCATTGGTGTTAGTGGCAGCTGTTTCTAGGTAATCGAATAATCCTTGATAATTTTCTACTCTTATCTGTTTCTGATTGTATTTAAACCAATCAGTTCTGTCTTTTTCAATTTTCAAGTAATTATCCACTGACCATTGCTGAAATAATTTTCCGCCTTTTAGAATAACATTATCTTCAGTATCACGTATAGCTATACGAGATTGAACATACATTAATCTTGTTACTCTTTTCCCATTAACTTGTTTTATTCCGCTATGCCATCCTAATGTACCAAATGGATAATACAATGGATAAATCCAAGGTTCTACATTTGAATCCATTGTACTAACATACTTTAAAGTTTTATCATGTTTATTTCTGATCGTGACATAATTATCAGGAATATCTCCATCTGCAGTGGTAGAAAATATTGCTGCAACTTCGTTAATTCTCTGAACATTATATCTTCCACGATCAATGCCAGTTCTATTCTTTAAGAACGCCATTTGTAAATTGGATACTTCAAAACCTAATTCTTGTTGATTCTGAATTTCCTCATGCATCATTTGATATGATTTGGCAAATTCATTATTATTGCGCATGATGTCATCTAGCATATGTAATAATTCAATATCCAATTTTGAGTTTTGAATTGACCGACATTCGGCAGCTTCATTGCTATCAAGTATGAATAATTGACCAAAGCTAGGATTTTCACCTTCTGGTGGATATAAAGCAGTATTGATTTGGTAGTAAATTTGTCCTTGAATCTTAAAACAATACGGTCCTCGTCTTTGTGTATTCAGATTAATTAAGTTTGCATTAAATGATGCAAATGAAAAAGTGTTGTTGTAACCTCGGATATTATTTAAAAATTCATTCGATTTTGGATGATTTCGCGAAAACAATTCCTGGAGTTCATTCGGAAGAGGTGGCAATGGTTCTAATAAAACTTTACCATGCGAACAACAGTCGCTAAATGAATTGTTTTTATTCTGTATTTTCTCAGCTTCAAAATGTTTTGCTTCGCAATGTTCGCAAATAACGTTCATTCTACCTATATAGTGTTCACACAAGTTATTTAAATCAATATCTACAAATCCTTTTCTCATAGCACGTTTCCTTTGGTTATTTGAGCGACAGCGTTCGGATAAATCAAAATTTTGTCTTCTTACTTCTGCTAGTTCATTTTCATTAGCATTTATAACATTAGCAATACTTTCCGAATTTGATCTGCTTGATTCATTTGTTAAAAGTCCTGCATTATTAATGCAATTATTATCAACTTCTGCAATAACTATGGGATTTGGCAATTGAGAAATGGGACTTATAACGTGTTGAGTTGATTCTGAATTTAAACTTAAATTGGGTACATGTGACGCAGTATTCACCCCACAATCAGGTTGATTAACAATTGGATGTAATACATTATTGAGAGTATGCTCCTTATATGTCACTTGACTTTTAATTGCAATAGATTTCATGATCGTTGATGTTGTAATTCCACGTTTCATAACTGATGGAGCAGTATATATTTCCTTTACAATGAAAGGGTTTGGCGCTTTGGATGTATTTACAGAAACAACGCCTATTGCAGCACTTGATGTTGAAGGTTCTGCAATAGGTTGCATTTTTTCTGTATTTTTCTTTTCTTTTTGTTTTTCTCGATATTTTGCTTGATTTTCTGCACGACGTTCCCTTTTAAGACGTTGAAATTCAGCTTCTTCTTCTTCAGAACGAACAATTTTGCGTCTAACCATTTTAGAAAAAGAAGAACTGAACTTTGTTTACAAATTAAAAATTCACTTTCAATTAAAATTCACTTAAATATACTTAATTTTATTCAATAATAACACTTATCACAAAACCCACCAATTAAATATATTCGCATAAATATAATCAACGTTTAAATGGAAGTTAATATAGAACTTAGCAACAGTTCAGACTGCCTTGTACCTGAAAAAAAAAACATTATTAATAAAAAACGAGAAATATATATTTATTCATTTTTGTTTCAAAATCATGTTTTAAATCAAGCGTGGGCATAAACCGGGAAAAATACATTACGTTATAATGAATAATTAAATATGAAATTTAAATATTATAGATAGAAATTAGCATTAAATATAACTCTAAAACTCATGTTTTAAGTTTGTTTTAATTATTAAATTAAAGTACATTATTACATTAAGTATACCATTTTTAGCATGTTAACAAAACAATTTTCGTATTCATACAACACTTTCAAGGATTTCTTTGTTTTTCTAAATCCGTATTTACTTCTTTTTAATCAAAGATAAAATAGCTAAATTCCCTATTTTATTTAACAGCAAAAATTTATGATTCAATGAAGGTCTTAAATCTTCTGCAAATTTGTCTTTATTAATTACTATACTATTTCCGTTTTATTTATTGGTGCCTATTATTTTGTCCAATTATGTTTATGTTTTTTTAATTATATTTTAGAAAAAAAAACAATATATATAGTATTAGATACTATGTAGATAGTTGCCCTTACTATTTATATACTCATTGTATGTATATATACATGTCATAATTAGTGTTATCGTCACCTTTGTATTAAATTAAATTTATTTTTATAAATTTATTAAATATTGTTAGATATAATAAATTTGCCCTCACTTGCTTTAAAACATCTCTACAAACAGTTTTAAATATTATTGTCATTGCTGTATTTTGTAAAATAATTTCCTAAATAATTTGTGATGAAAATTAATTTTGTCAATGTTTAATATAAATACATGTTTACTATATTTAAATTCAATTTTGCAATTACATTACAAAATATATTTCATATATCTATACAGCAAAGAAATAATTACATATATAATATTGAATTTTTATTACAAAGTTGTGAAAAGTTGTAAATTAGACTTTGTTAAAATTCTACTTTTTCTATGAAAAGCAGCTCAATTAATATAAGGAAGAGGTATAAACAATTGAAGAGTTTGCAAATTAATCAAAAAAAATATATACAAACTGCAATAGTATTGGTATAATGCATGATCATTGCTTAGCGCACAAAATATGTGGTGTTAAAAATATAAATTAAAAATATAAACGAAGTTCTACAATAATTTTTGAAAATCGTTCCCCTGAAAACACGCAATCATGGATCGGTTTTATGCTAAATTTTTGCTATGCAGTGTCCGCTGATTCGCATTAAATTCATGCTACTATATTAGTCACAAACATTTTGATAAAATTGTATGTAAAATTCGTGCTAACATTTAGCTAACAATTTTTTGCTTATCTATGAAAATGATTAAATTTATCAATAATTAGAAAAAATTAGTTTTAATTTAGTAAACAATTTTCAACCACTTCCGTTAATTCATTTTAAAAAGTAATGTTTAATTGGGGAAACGCTGTTAATATAAAATTTGTGCAAAAAAGCGGACACATAATGCAGACATTTAGCGTACATTTTATGCAAACCGTGTTTTTAGGGTCCATTGTAAGAACCAGTCTCGTATAATCGAATAATTGGAATCAACATTCGAACATTGTCAAAATGATGAGAAATATGAGATTAATATGAAAATAAATGCTAAAAACATGTCATTTATAGATATTATAAAATAGTTATAAAACGCAATTTGATCGCAATTTAAAAGTAAAAAATTATTTATTTTCGTAAATTTTATATTTTATTACTTCAAATATTTATTGCAATTAAAATAAACATAGTTTATGTTTAACCATAAACAAACTTTTTTTTATTTTTTTTTATTTAAATAAAAGAAACTTATTTAAACTGATCACATAAAATAATTTGAATTACATGTAAAATGATGGAGAAAATCACACTTTGTAATAAATCGTTAAATATTGTTAAATAATTAATATTTTGATAACTTGTAACATTTCAGGACCTAAAAAATACAAAAATTTTTAAATAAAACATTTCTTGAATTATAAAATAAATTAATTATAAAAATTGGTTATCTTATCCTTTTTTAATTCAAAATTGAATTCAAGGTCATCTTGAAAATTGATTTTAAAAGCCAAGCAAGTTGACATCTCTATGCGCCAAAATTTTGATATCTGAAATCAAGGCGAGAAGCATTAGTATAAAATCAAAATAGTTAAAATAGAAAAAGAAAAAAATTACCAAAGATTTGACCTGAAATAATTGAAACAAATTAAATCTGAAAGTTAATAAAACTTGAAATACTTATCTCATAAAAGGTTTTCGTGAAAAACGATTATTTTGACAGCTTTGGTTTAATTTTTGATTTTAAATTCCAAATTCCGAATTACAATTTTATATAAAATTTCCATTGGCATCCTCACGTCATTTTTTTTGTATAGTTTTGATTTTATTTCTTGAGCTAAAATCCAGGCAGATAACATTAGAAAACTTTGTAAAAACAAATAATAAATAATAAAATAAATGAATTAACAATGTTTAGAAGAAAAATGAAATTAAATACTTATATGAACAGATGTAAAATTCTGTAAGTTCAAAATTGTATAATATGTCATCTATTTGAATCTTTATTCTTGTTAATTTTATTTTTGTTTAATGTACAACATTTTCAAAAAACATCTTTTTAAAATCAAGAAGTCATCGGGCAGTTATTGAATTAATATCGTCATTCATCTGTAATAAAAATAATAATTAATATGAATGAAAAATTAATGAACTGAAAGTGAAAGTACACAAATTTATAGGTTAGGTCATTGTTAGAAAAATGGAATAATGAAAATGATCAATTAAAAATAAGTTCAGGATATAAAATTAAGTAAAAATTGTTTAAACCACTTACCTCACATGAGAAACGTTATAATTTCGGCCCAATCAAGAAAAATCGATATTGTTCAATTCGTTGAATACAACCACTTAGTTGTAGCAGACGAAAACATGAAAACTGTCTACATTATGTTGTATGCTTTTAAAAATGAAAATGACTATTGTAAAAATTAATTATGAAGAATTGTAAATAATCTAGTATAAACTTAAATTAATTGAATTATAAAATATGTTAAAAATATGAAAAATATAAATATTGCATATGCGCCTTAAGGGTTGGCGGCTAGATGGCTACAAAACATGATTTCGTATTTATTAATAGGAAATATTGAATCGATAATTATTTCAGTTTTTTTCCTTAATTAGTTTTCAAGTTATTTCGTTTATTCGATTGTTGATGCCTCTCTCTTATATAATATTTATTTTAATAACAAAAACATAAAATACATAATTATGAGCTAAATAAATATAAAGCAATTGAAAAACGATTCTTAAAATTGTATTTAACCATTATTGAATTAATGTATACTAAATGTATTACTTACGCATATAATGCGTAGCGTTGATTGAAAACACAATTGCAACTCGCAAATAGACAAAAACAATTAATAAAATAGTTGATGAACAAAATTTCGTCCTTTCTTGCACAATTAATTCGTTAAGAATTATAGCACGGTTGTTGTGACAAACTAACCGGAAAAGATTGAAGAGGATCATTGACAGACGTGAAAATGTCCCCCTCAATTGATATAAATCGAATCGTTATCAATGCATTCTTTCAACTTTGGAACATTTATTT
Organism: Trissoscelio sp. ZL-2020; assembly: GCA_022816885.1. NCBI lineage: Eukaryota > Metazoa > Arthropoda > Insecta > Hymenoptera > Scelionidae > Trissoscelio > Trissoscelio sp. ZL-2020. Next base: position 8,762 of record JABFQK010000230.1, read on the forward strand.
TTTTAATGAAAAATATTATGAGAAATACACAGATAAATTATGCCATGATAATTAGTGAATAAAGAAGCTTTTTTTCTAATTATGGGAATTTTAGTTAATTCTCAGATTTAAATTTCTAAAGTGTAAATTTATTATAAAGCGAAAACTATATGCTCACCATTAACACCGTCACTATAGAAATATGCGATAGTCAATTAGTGTATAATTTCTTCAGAAACAAAATCATTTAAACTATGTTTAATTTTTGATCAAGAATTAAAACAAAAAATATGACAAAATTAAATAATTTAGAAATTAATCAATAAAAATAATTGAAAAACTTTATTGACTAATTAAAATTATTATTTATATATAAACAATAAATAGGTTGAAATAAATAGATAAAATGTATATAAGTCAAGTAAACAGGAGCGACATTTTGTTTCTTTTTTAATTTAAATTTAATTTAACTTTTTTTTTTATTTTAAATTTCATTTAACTTTATATTATTTTGAATTTAACTTTATTTCAAATTAAATTTAAATTTATTTAATTATTAATTGTATTATATATTTTGTATGTACACAATATCCATTCGAAATAACAGTCTATTTTTATCCTTATTTTTTAGTTGAAAAAATCACATGTTTTTATTTTTACACATACTTTTCTTCCTAACTATTAAGTTTAACGTATTCAAATTTAAATCACAGAAAGTATTGTTTATGTTTTCATTTTCTTCAATTCGGTTTTATTTCATGTGAAAGAAAATGATATTCATAACAATTTTAAATTTTATTTGAATTTGAAAAAGGCATAAAGTTTATTAATTATTATTGGTTTTAATTCACAAAAAATGTATGTGCTGTTATCTATCGGAACGAACTATTATTTTTGAATTATTTATATATTCACTTGTTTTTCTATTGTATATTTGGTACGACTTTCTATTGTTTTACTGTGTTCACATTTGATCAGATTAGTGTGTGCTATTAACCTAATTTGTCTACAAGTTTGGTAAGTATTTTTTTTAATATTTGAATTTCATAATTATAATGAGTGATGATATTTATTGTTATTTAATGTTTTTATTTTAGATTTTCATTGTTTCCATAAGAAAAAAGTTTCTTAACAAAAATGGATGTCTGTTCTCCAAATGAGTTGTTTGACCACATTCTACCATATGATGGAAATGTGTAAGAAATTTTATTTATTTTGATTGTTTGTTTAATTATTTTACGAATGGAAATCCTTTTATAATACAAATTTTATTTATTATTTTTTCGTACTTATCATGATTTTGAATAATACTTTTTCACTTCGATTTTTTTAATTATAATATTTTTATTGAACATAATTATAAATATTATTTCAAACTACACAAAAAATTTATATTTATAAACAATTAATTAAAAAACCTGTTTTTTATTGTAGGGAATTGATCGGTAAAGTAGATTCGGAAGAATGGCCGCGATACTGCAATGTTCAAGGAGTACAGAAACTCCGATATCGCGTTGTTTTGACCAATGGTCATTGGAAAGTGCAGTTAACAATTTGGGACGAATCATTAATCAATAAGCTTCGACCATTGTTCAATTTTAAAAACGTAAGTATATTAATTTTCAGATTTCAGTATTAAATTTAATATTCAATATTAATTTAAAAATATACTAATATTGAAAACAATATTAGTATATTTATATATATTTTTATCATAAAATGAATAAAAGGAAAAAAATTAACGTTAATTCTTTATTTAAATATTGATATTTTTTATATAAATTTAAAAAAGAATAAATTAAAACAATGTTTATAAAATGATATTATGATAAATATTAAAATGATATATTAAATTTTGCAATTTCTCGTATAATTCTCGCTTTTCTAAAATGTTATGTATGCTGGATAGTTTATTATCATAATATATATATAATAGATATAAACAATAATTATGTAATGTATTTTCTGTCATTTTTGTATTCAATTATAATTATAGATTGTGCATCTTGATGGCATCTTTTCACAAGAGCGCAACGAACGTTACAGTTTGGGAAATGTTTCTGTCGACTTGACGTACAAAACCAATAGTTCTGTCGCTGTTTATACCGTTTTGAGCAATGCAATTGAAAACATGGAATTGTATAAATCTGTTGATGATATGGAAAATATTTTAGATTATGATAAACAATTGAGTAAGTATATTGTTATAAAAGAATTATAAACATATGTTTTTATTATAATGTTTTGTTATTTTTCTTTCTTTTTAATTCTAAAAATACAATTATTTTAATTCTAAAAATTTGTGTTTAATGAATTATTATTAGTTTCAGTCACTGGCCATTTAAAGTCTGCCTTCAGTGACATGAACATTGGTGGTACCACACAATATATAGCAAGTCTTGCTATTAAGCAGTGGCGTTTAGAAGTTCGATGTCAAGACAGCAGCATTTTGGGAATGTTTGAAGTTCAATCTAAATTAAGAATTTTTGGTGAAATGCAAGGCTACACCTTCCCGTATTATTTGAAAGTCAAATATGTGGATCATATTATTACATTACCTGGCACCATAAGTTTTTACTGGCACCACAAGTCATTACGACATGTTGTTTGTGTTCCAAAAAAACGAAAGATATCACAATAAGTACGAAAATATTAATATATATACATATTAATCTTTATAGGGATTAAAAAGTCATTTTCATTTCTTTTATACGATGTCATTTTTTTAGAATAATATTTAAATATAAATATAAACATTTAATAATGTATTTTTATATTACTACTCCAAAAGAGCACGATGTTTTAAGGAACGTTGATTTTAGGTTTTCATCGCTCCGAACGAAGCTCTATTGAACGTTGATATTTGGTTTATAAACGTTCGTAGAAGGTTAACTGAACGTTGGAATGTCCGCTTTAAAAATGTTTCAATGAACGTTCGTGCAAGATCAATTATAGGTCAATTGAACGTTCATAGAACCTATGCAGAATTCTAACCTAAAAAATGACACTTGATAAAAATATTAAATCAAA
>JABFQK010000231.1:0-11768 GCA_022816885.1 Trissoscelio sp. ZL-2020
TGCCTTACAAACTTTATACAAATTCACTATTTGTGATGAACTAATTTAACTTTAACTTTTATGTATAATAAACTAGTAATCAACGTCAAAAGAACATGAATTTTACAATTTTCACAATATAGTGATAATATAATATAATATAATTAACCTAAATAAGTTTTCAAACAGCTTTAATTAGAGCAAAATGAAATCGAGAATTTTTTTGAAACTTTTCCATTATTTTGATTTAAAATAAAATCGATTATTTCGACACTAATTTCTTGGAATATTTTTTGAAAATAATATTCGCTTTTTTTGTTCTTATCTAATAGCGTTTTCGATGTCGTATAAAACTGAACAAGGTTTTCATTTCTCACTCTATCCTTATGAGGAATTGAATGCGAGGAAAAAGGACAGGAATAGGTTAGGTTTAAGTTAACGCGACATCGAACATGCTATAAATTATATTAGGTAAGCTTATTATCTGGAGGGACATTCTGATCTAAAATTTATTTATATTTCAATTAAAGTCAGATTAACAAAAATTTAATTTCTGCACAACCAAAGTCAAAGTTGAAATTAAACTAAAGGAAGATTGAAATCAAGTTAAAATTAAATTAAAAACAAAATAAAAGTAAAATATTAATATATGAAATTGAATGTATGTACGATGCAATATAATTTATAGTTATGTTATTATAGCTTACAATAAATATCAACTACTGTTAATATAATTGCAGGACATTTATTATTTAAGAATAAAAAATAAAAATGTGTTACGTATAAATAATTACTTTATATTTATCATCAATAATTCTAAAGTCACAATAAACGTAAAGTAAAATGGATATGTGTTTTATTTTTATATCAAAATCAATTTTATTGTCATTATAAATATGTCATTAAATATAAATATATATATATTTATTAATAATAATTTAATTTGACAATTTTAACAATAGAAATCAATTAAATAGAAAAATTATTAAATGTTGAAATTTAATTATTTATACAAATATATACAATGTTAGGGTAACCGATCTAATGATTGGTCATGGATATGCAGGTTATTTTTCTTTATTTAAAAATTTCTTTATTTAAAATTTTTCATTTTGTTGTAATGAAAATTAAAATATTTCATCTAAATAATGAACATATAATTACAATTAAAAATCTTAAATTGAATTCAAATTCTAAAACTTATATAAAAATGTTCCTGTCTTTTAAAATGAAAAGTCTAAATTGAATACAAATCTTTAATGTACAAAATTAAAAATATGGGAGAAGAAAAAGGAAGATTATAATTTGTATTTGTTCCATATACAAATTCATTGTAATTCAGTTAAAGTTAGTTAGATATTGGTAACATTCAAATAAATTTATTCGTATTTTCCATGTACGGTTGAGGTACAGTTTAACGACTGGATTAATGTATTGTAATTTAATTGTTCACTAATAAAATATTGTTTAAAATCATGTTTTTTATCTGAAATTTAACAGAGTTGCTTTTAAAGAGGAAAAACTGGAAATAAGTAACGTAAGTTGAATAACAAGTGCTTTTAAAACTGACTTTTGCAAGAACTGGTTAAATATGTAATTCAGTTGCAAAAACAATTGCTCCCCGAATTTAGGTATATGTTAGTAGCAAGTGATTTTGCATTTCTACGTAAAAGCAATTGGCAATTCAAAGCATTCGGAGTTCGAAATCAAGAGAACGAACAACCATAAATTACTTTTGTACAGCTATTTCAAGTCATTATTTAAATTGAAGCAAATCAAAAACTGTCGAATAAGTTGTTTGCTTGTAAAATAATATAACTTTTACAATAGTTTTCACAATCAAACTTTAATTCTACAATCATTATTCTGTGTACTAAAAGTAATAATAAATAACAGCAGAATGATTTGTTAACTAAACACAGTTATATGTTTCGCATACGTCATCAGTTTTAAGCAGATCAATATAAATGTCGACAGTTTAGCAAGATTCATTAATGCATTTTAAGCAAGGACACTTTTTTAGGATCCGTATCATATATTACAATTTGATGTAGTAATTGTGGAAAGCTTAGCTTCGCAAAATAAACGTCTGTGTATAAAAAGTAGGTCAAATAATAATCCTGACATAATACCTATCTGGTATGAAACGTATGATGTTGAGCATCAAAATCTAACTGATGCACATTTGCATATTTACACACTGGAAAAATTATTCATTTTAATTTATTACATTTTCCATTTCAGTTGATGCAACTTTAATTACATTACTTCATTTATATACTTAATAATTACTGTATGTATACATTAATATACATTAATAAATTAAATTAAATTAAGTGTACAGTTTTATTACAAAAAACTTGTTTATTATCAACTTACTGTTAAAGAGCAAATACTTTTAGGTGCAAATTAAAACCTAAAAAAATAGCAAATTATATTTGACTCATAAATATATTTATAGATAATAAATTTCATCTGTATATGTATTATAATTTATCGGAAATTCATTTTATTTTATACATATTATTTTTAGCGATCTATTATGACAATGTTCGTTTATAAAAAGACATATTCATGTATGCATTGAATTTACATTTTTTTCATCGCAGTTGTTAAAAATAAGATACGAATTTAACTGCGTTTATATTATATATTCATGAAATTGCATTTGATGAGTATATAGTATAAAATTATAAACTTTTGACAGTATTTTTGTCCACGATCTATGAATATTCAATATTTTTAACGAAATCTTCATACATTAAAATATGACGACAAAAATTTAATCACTATTATTTAACATTTCAAAATCTTTATATCACGATCAAACATGCAATTGAAAATAATAGCAATATAAATGAAACTCGTAATGTTCATATATAATCAATCTTGGGTTAAATCAACTAATACGTGTACCCAGATAATAGTCTTCCTGTGTTTAATAGCATTAAATTTATAGTGCCATTTGGTTGTTCCTATTGCCATAAATATAAGCAACATGGATTTCAAAATTATTGATTTTAGATATTTTATGCAGGCTTTGTAATATATGTACATGCTGGTATTTGCAGAATGTAATCTTGCCTCCACTAAGAGTTCGTGTGCGATTTAATAAACCAATATACCAAAATCGATCCTAATTATTTGATAAGAGAGACAGACACATGGGGTATCTCTTGTTATCTATATGTGAATTATGAGTATAACAGAGACAACAAACATTCAAATAATTAGCGATATTTGCACTCGATAATGAATTGCAGTTTGTTTCATTCTATAAAATTCTTTATTAATTAATTAATTATTAAAAATAAAGAAACACACAAAATATTATTCTAACTTTAATTGTCTCCAAAAATTATTGATTTAATATGTAAACTTTTAAAATTAAAATATTAATATTAAAATTTAATTATTTATTTTGATTTATTATCGTAAATTATATGCTCCAAAAATTGTCCTATTGAATTCAGTTCTCTTATAATGTGCAGTTCGTTTATACAGAATTAATATCAAACCTATTACGATGACCTAATTTTATGGGCACTTTTTAAGGCGTATTGTACATAATATTAATTAATCTGCAACTGCTTACAGAAAGAATTAGTGAAATTTAATTTATAATTAAAGTTGAAATATTAATGAAACATATTGTAAAACGTCGTCCATATTTTAAATTTGGCATTTCAAAATTAGCATTTTTCCAAATAATAAAATATTAGTAATAATTGTTAATAATAATGTTTAAATGATTGCATAAATTTACAGTTTTTGACACTGATAAACTACACGGCAAATAATCCAAAAGTAGAAAATACCGCGTGTTTACTTAGGATAATGTATACAATTGTATTCCTGCAAGAAAGAGCTGCATCATTTATATTTTATTTTTATACTACTATGAAGACAATATAAACTTTGGTAAATGCGAATACACCCTACAGAGAAATGTTATAAAAGTACACTTTCAGTAAATTTATCATTCATTTGAAATTTAAATACATTTTATGATATAATTATGATAAATAAATAGTTCAACATAATTATATATTTTTCAATGTTAGATAAGGATGTTTCAACTATTTCACTCCTAGGTGAATGAATAATGTTTTAAATAAAAAGTTTTCTCGGTTCCTTTTTATCACAGAAATAGTGAAATTTTATTTTTGTAACTATAATCTGTTGTACATACAAAATTATGATGGATGATAAAAAATGTAAATAATTAAAAATGTAATTTGGAATTCACTGAAAGTTATTTTTAACCTAATAAATAAATCATATTTATACCTTCATTAGCATTTTAATAGTTCAATATCTGAATTAGTGCTCATATGCATAACAATCGAGTATAAAAATGAAACACTGCTGACAACAGGTATAAAAAAATAAACTCAGGACATACATTTTTTCAAAAATGCAAAACCCACTTTATTGATTCATTTGTATGGAAAGTGTCAAAACTCTTAAAGTACATTATCCAGCAAACTTTAAAATACTTTCATTATTCCCCGCTGCCTAACATTACCATCAAATACATTTTTCTCCGTGCACTTGCTAGACGAAATCGATTTTCGCTCATCATTAATAATTCATACCATTAAGCTTCCGTAAACAATCATATGCTCACACAAACACATTTTTCTTTACTCTCATCTCTCGTTTAGAAAAAAAAAATAAAGAGAAGCTATCAACTTTTCGCGCACACAATTTCATAAAATCATCACGGACAAGGCCGCGTTCGTTGACAAAAACCTGTTTTCAAAACAACACAAACAGTCTTCATCAATTCTACATAACTCTCGAAGAAGCAACCAAAAAACTTAAGAAAAAGGACTCAAAACCAGTGTCACTCTCCCCCATGTTATTGATAAGTTAGCAACAATAATGAAAAATGAGCCATTCTTCCTAATAAAAGATTTCTATATTTATGAAAGAAATCATTCTAAGATAGTTGAAAATAAATTATTTAAACATTGTTTAAGTTTTTCCAAATTTGGAGACATAAATTTGTACTTTTCATTATGATTATTTTAATTACTTGATTATTTCTTATTAGCGGTTGAATATTATTTCTATATTAATCAAATCGTACGTTTTTACATCACTTCCCGGTAGAACTTCTTATTGCATCGATCATCACTTAATCGATGACCTTCGAGAAAGTGTTTTCTTATTAAATGAGCAAAGAAAACAGTGATTTTTGAGTTCCTGTTGAATATTCTTCATTACAAATTGATGTTGACATTTCAGCAGCTCTTTCAAACATCTAATAAAAAGAATTTCTGAAATGCTTCTCAACAAAAGTTCAACTCATTCATTATGTCAAATGAAGATTTAAACCAATCATTGTTAATGCCATTTCGCACAATAATTCCATTTTTCACACAATTCTCTTATTTTGCAATTTCAAAATACTTTTCATAATTTACATAATCAAAAATGTTATGTTCTTTTAATTTTAATACTATTATACAAAAAATTTATTCACTGAAAAATTGTTCAAATCTTAAACTTATTGTTATAAGCTGTATTCTCTAACTTAAACCAAAAAGTACAATTAGAAACTAAGCATCTACACCCAGAAAAATAATTTCAGGACAAATTCTATTAATTTACTCTAAATAAACTTTAGTTATTTCACATTTTACAAAATTAAATACTTATTTTTGTTCTAAATAAATATTCTCTGGGTGTTCCAAATTTTAAAAGTTTTTAACCATCGTAAATGACTTGTCAGTGCAGCAAAAGTTGAAAAATTTTGATTCTCGCTCTGTTTTGATAAACGAAAGATACGAGCCTGGTCGAATCAGCTGAGAGCTTGTGCTTTCAGCTGAAACTCGGGTCGGTTTTAGTGTGGCGCAACGGGGTTAATTCGCGTGAAATGTAGCGCGAGCGAACAGGCCTACCTTGATATGTACGGTCCCTGATAATCCTAGGAACTGGCAATCACGTATAAAGCCCGTTTTTCGGCAGACAAAACGCGCGTCGCAACGCACACTCACAATGGAATCTTCCAGTAGACTGACGAGCAGCGTACCGGCGAGTTATTCCCCCCTGCGTGCACGCCCATGGCCGAGCACCCGTTTCAGGGACCAAGTCGGGTTAAAATCGAGCCGCAGGCCGTTTTACCCTGTGTCCGATCGCTTGATGCGTTTTCGCGCGAAAATCCGCAACGCACTCGGGACCGGCTTCTGGCTTATCTGCAGCAAAATTGGGCTAAAAGCATCGTCGTTGACAGCTCTGCGAGGACCTGTCAGTTGCGCGCGACGACTTGGCCTTCGCGCACAACCATTGGCGCCATCCTGTGGCTTGCGCGAAAACGCGCTATGCGCTTTTAGCAGGAGAGTTATCAGCAGAGCGCAGGCTTATCGAAAGAAGAAGTTGTATTGATTTTGCTGTTGATCCTTTTCTGCAGCGCGCTATCTTTTTCAGTTTTAAATCCTTGCATTTGGTGCTTTCCTGACGTCGGAGTTTGCACCAAAAATTTTTGGTGCAAAGGCGGCAAAATTTACACCAAAATTACACCAAAAATTAGATTACACCAATTTTACACCAAGAATACACCAAGACATTGGTGTAAAATTGGTGTAACCTTTTTGGTGTAAAGTTGGTGTAACAGTGGTGTAAATTTTGCCGCCTTTACACCAAAAATAGACCAAATATTGATTTACACCACAGTTACACCAACTTTTTCGTGCAAACTCCAACGTCAGGGTTGGATTATAAGCTTTTTCTTGAATTTTGGGATTTCCAAAAATTAGACATTTTGGAGCTTTTTAGTAAAGTTTTTTTAGATATTTTCAAATTCTGTGTATTTGTTAATGAGATAATTTACCCAAATTAAGGAATTAAACGGTATATATAAAAGGTAGTTCTGGGATGAAATTTTAGGGGTTTTACAAGAGAAAATTCTCGCTTTCATTAGCGTGCTATGAAAATTCATTAAAGATATGTGATGAATTGTAATGGTATACAGCGTATACAGTGATCTATCTTGGTTAAAGTTTCCTGTTATATTATAACATCATTACTGCCTCTGGTTAAAAAGTGTCGAGGTATTTTTTATAAGGATTCATTAATGAGTTTTCGTTAATAAAAACTTATGAATCGTACAACCGAAATATCATGATAAATGTGTGAAACGATTTCTTATGTTTTATAATGAATTTGTATGAAAAAATCTTAATCAAAATTCATAAAAGGTTTATTTTTATGATATACGATAAAATTTCTTAATCACTTATTATATTATTTATTATGAATTTATGTGAGAAATTCCTGTTGGAACTACTTGTACAATTTGTTTATGTATGCCCTAGTAAAAATGAAAATAGATAAATATATATGAAAAACATTAAAACATATATGTGCCATATATGTGCCGTATATGGACTATATATGGACCATATATGTTTGTAAGAAGACACAAATTATTTCATATATGATTATGAAAGTGAAATGAAATTTTCCATATATGGAAAACAACATGTCGTTATTCATATATGAATTATTCCATATATGAATTCTAATAATCCATATATGAAATGGTACATTGATTTGCTAATCCATATATATGAATAAGGACTTTTATTCAAACTGATGACATGTTAACATAACAACCGATCACACAAGACTGAACTGGTCTTTATGTATATTTCTTTCTTCTTGACAACTAATTTGTTTATTTAATAAAAGACAATAGCGGAAACCGAATACATTTTAAATTCAAAAACTCCAAAGAACAGATTCTACAGCTCGCAATAATATGTTTTCTTGATTCCATATATGGTTTATATATGTTCCATTTTTACTAGGGTAGTTATGGAGTATGCGCAAAAATGTGTTAAAAACTATGCATATGAAAAGAAATTACAAACCTTGTAAAAGATTTTACAATTTCCGTTATCATTATCATAGTTGTTATTAATTGTTTTATTTTGATTGGTTTAAAGTATAGAAAAAAGTGAGGTTAGATGATCACGTGACTAACTTTGACCATTCGGAACTCTAGTTATGAAGCGAGCATGAAATATATTAAAAATTTAACACAAAATAAAAGAAATTTCTGATCTAAACCTTGTAAAAGATTGTAAATATAGAATTTACAAAAAATCAAACAGATTTGTCAAATATCTGAATGGGTCTAAGCCACATTAATCTAACTTCTAGCAATCTTAACCATATATATCACTATACGTGCAAAAAATTAGCACATATGTATGTATGTATGTATGTATGTATGTATGTATGTATGTATAGTCTTTATTTCCAGTATAAAATATTTCAAAAAATTCGAAATTTTGACTTATTTGTCACACACTTGATGCGATCTATTACAATTTAATTTGACTTCTTGCATCTTTAGTAATATATAATTGATTAAATATCATCGAGAATATGCCATATGCCAATTGTACTAGCATGAATAATTTACTTTCAGTATAAGAGGACATAGTCGAAAAATGATAACAAAATACGCTCAGGATCGCAATCATGACATAAATACAAAATGACTCCTGCTACCAACTTAAAACTAGTTATTTCCTCGTTAAGAAATGTACTGTTCCAATTAAAATTATTTTCATAATGATTATTAATCGTTCGTATTTGATTGGTTTGAAGTCTATAAAAAATGAGGTTATGTGATCACGTGACTCTCTTAGGCTAATCAAAAATTGTAATTAAAACTTTTTCTAATTATAATTATCAATTTCATAATGAATATTCATTATTCTGATTTTTCTGTTGCAGATCCTGAATCAGATTTCTTCAGTAAGTTTTTGCTACGAACTTTTCTAAGCGCAGCGCGCGATGATAACGATAACGACGGGCAACTAATTTATAATTATTTCGAATCGCATTTTTGCGTTGGACAGCGATGTTATCTAGGCTTGCGTGCACACCCGCATACGCGCGATCTCGAAGATCGCGTATCGAAGGTTTGATATATATAACGCGGAAGGATGTACGTACACGGTGGAAAGAGGCACTTAACTCGTCCGTACCTCGACTTTTAAACGGACGGCTGCCACTTTACGTAACGCTGTCTGCCACTAAGTGGCACCAAGGATGCTTCCCGACATTGACTTTTCTCTCATTTCAAACTGTCACGATATTGCATTGAACCGCGCGTGACGTACGAAAAAACTTTTTACATAAACTCAATTACGTCTCGCACTTTTTGTTTCGTCCCGACCCTAAGAATACTGGCGATTTGCACAAGGATGAAAATTGATCTGGCCAACTATCAAACAATTGTTTTTTTCAATTTCTTTCATCATTTTCATATTCAAAAAATGCTTTCTGTTTCAATTATAATTCTTGGTATTCATAATACAATATTTTCAAAATGCGCCTGCAGTGAAATGATTTCCATAATAAATAAGTCGAAGTGAAATAAAACTGAAGGACGACGAAAACTCGGTGCGAAATTATTTGTAAAGAGAATCGCCAGAAAGGAAGAGTCGAAATAAATTTATAAACAGATAAGAGCGCTAGGCGGTTGCATAAAATAAGATTATGGCGTGATTAATTGGGTGGATCTGAAATTACGCGGGTCGCGGAGGTCATTAAAATCGCCGGGTCGAGCGGAAAAAAATGCCATTCCGGAGCTACGACCACGCGGGCTCGTTAACATCGCAACGCGTTAATCGACTTTATTAATCGAATATATATCGTACGGATTCCAAGCAAGGATTCTAGCTTAATTGCCACCCTGCATATCTAATTGAAACACGGGGAAAAAAGTGCGCGCGGCAAGAAAAAAGGAAAAAAAGGAAAATATTGAATGCGCGCGACGAGTAACGAGGAAAATATGGAAATAATATGTTATTAATGGAAAACGATATACGATTCATTGCGAGTGGTAAATCGTTGGAATTACGTTTTTTGCGATCGCTCTTTAAGCGCTTTCTTCGGGCGATAAACAGTTAGTTAATTGCAATAGTAAGCATTATTTTTGTAGAATATCAAGTTTATTTATATGTTTATGAAAATTATGATCAAGTTGTATTAATAAGAATTGATTAATTATGTATTATTCTTATTAACAGTTTTAAAATAAAAGTGTAAAATAATAAGAAAATAGAAAAATTGTTTTTTATTATCCTTAGTTTCCCATTTAGGATTATTTTCATCGAATTTCATGATTATTTCAAACATTTAATTTTTCTACAATATTCTACAAGTTTCTATCAAAGATTTTGACCAAATTTTTTAATAAACAATTTTGGAAGAAAATCTTGAAAAAGAAAAAAAAAATGTTGAAAAAAAATTTTTTCGACATTTTTCTGCGTCAACGTAATGCCATGGAACGCGGTTGTCGTAAGCGTAATCGTTAACGTTATATCAAGCATTATTGTGCACCTGTCGGATGACATCCGACGTAAATGTTCAACGTTGCGCATCCCGCATACATACATGCGTGTCTTGGCGCATCGTTGAGAACCGAGATGCGAGATCATAGATCCAATCGTGGTCGCTTTGTCGCCGCCGCGCCGCCGAGCCGTCTTTACGAGCAACTCTCGCACGAATCTCGTTACATTTCAATTTTTTTCATACTAGAAATAATCCGGAAAAAGAAAAGTATTGATTATTAGTATGGAAATAATAAAAGCCGATATTAAATTACAGATTAAAACTTACAATCATCTTCAAATTTAAACAAATCATTATTAAATAAATGAAAATACACGCAAAATACTACAAAACTTAATTTTGAGTTTGCATTTAAAATTTCGCTTTCTAAAAATATATTTTTAAAAATTCAGATCAAAATTCCTATATGGAAATCCCATGTGAAAAATTCCTTTTTTGTAGATATAAATTTTAATGATTAAATTAATGAAATTCACTGAAATTTTGAAGTTATTTTAATGTTTTTATATCTTATATGTATGCCTGCAACTTCTTTTATTTCAATCAATGTAACTAAAGATGTTGAGTTCAAATGACAGAACGAGTTTCATTGGGATCGAAACTAATTATAGCACCGCTGAAACTTTTGAACGACTATATTAATTGCAGCAAGTGCAATTGTGGTTAGCTTGTAATTCAGTAATTATCATTTTCATCACGAACTTCGGAATGCTAAATATTACAATGAGAATACAAAATGTAACGGCATACGTACCACTATAATTTAATTTCAATTTAATTAAATAAAAAGGAATTTATATGACATTTTTTGTTTCTTTAATTGAATAGCACTATTAAATTAATCATTAGTACAATTCATTTATAACAGTTTAAAGTTAAATTTTAATAAATAGATAAATAAGATAAATTAATATTACTATATAAGATGTTCAGTTTAAATTATATAAATAGATTTTATTTCATTATAATCAAAGTAAACAATTGTTATGTTTTTAATTATTGCAAACATTTTATTTAAAAATTTAGAAAAAAATTAAATTGATTTAAATTGTATTTATGTCTCATGGTAATTGTAAATTTACAATTTGATTTGATTAAATTACCTGAAAGATTTTAATTATTTGAAATTGTAATTTTACAATTACATTCAGGTAAATTTCATTAATTACATTTTTACTTTAATTTAGGTTATGATTCAAATAATTTATATATGCAAATTAAAACACTTGAATTTTGCGTACTTTTAGCAAACGGATTTTTTTTCTCTTTCGGTTTGTTATTTTGATTTCGTTTCACGAAGTAGAACTATAGTTTTTATCGATATGTTGCTCATTGAAATGATTTAATAATTATCAAGGCACGGACTTAGTATCAAATGAAGTTGGCTATAAAAATGAAAGAAGTTGGTA
>JABFQK010000232.1:0-11753 GCA_022816885.1 Trissoscelio sp. ZL-2020
ACCTATTTAGTAAAATTAACTTTATATTATTTTGGTAAACGATTCTGATGAATATGTAAACATACATGCTGATTTTGTACGAGATTCATACCAAATTAGTAAGACCTTTACCAAAATAGTATAAAGTTAATTTTACTAAAGAGGTATATTGTGTATTGTACTATATTTGTTCAAAAATTCTTTGTTTGAATAATGAAAACAAATAAAATAAATGCTCAAGGTATATATATATATTGTTATCATTTCTATGTTGAGTAGATATTATTATTGTTATCTATACCGACAAAGATCAGGTAATTTCCCTATGGGTAATAATATATAAACATGCGAAATTAATTTATAAATTTAATCATTTCATATCATAATAAGGCAGAAAAAGTAGGATTTTCTGTTAATTAGATTTGTCTTCATTTAATGATTTACGGCGTGCACAACAAAATTAAAATTATGAATTTAATCGTCATCGTCCATACTTTCTATTTAATTATCCGACATCGCTGAAATATCGAAGCATTTTTTTTTATTCAAGATTAACGCAATCAATAATTCGATTACTATAATTATACAGCTTTAATTGTAATAAGGATGAATTTAATTTATAATCTGGAACTATATGTTTTGGATTATTCTTTTTTATCATTTTTAATTTAATTTATTTATAATATCGTTAATGAACTCAATGAGATTTATCATTACTGTGAGAAGACTTCTCAATTATTTCTCCATCAATTAAGATAATACACAAAGTAAACTTTTAAAGTGCAACGTAAATATTTCGAGTTAAATATGGCATTATTGTGAACGTAATTACCATAATTGCCACGACAATACTTAATACAACACAGATTGATTAAACATTATTTAATGTTTATATATTTACTGCAATTATGATAATTCTGCTCTAGTTTCTTATACAAACGTTACTAAGGCACGTGATTATGATTGTAACTCACTTGAAGGCAACTTTGTATCTAATTACATGCAGTTTTAATTATTATTAGAACAGTAGGATCGTTAAATCGACATCATTTTTTTTATCTCAATAAATCATGTTCATTGTAAACAAATATTCAAGAAGTTTTGATTAAGAAAACATTTTGCAATAACAAATCTTAATTTTTTTATTTTTAAACTATACAATTCTTAATTTAAAAGAGGGAATTAAGCTAAAATTCACAGACCAAAAAGTAATTCTGTAAATTATCCAATTTGTGATACAATTTTTCATCTAACAACCGAAAATTTGTTTACAAGTTATAAAAGTCGTGTACATACATAAAATACGTGAAATATAGCGATAATATTGGGATACGTGTAAAATATTAAAGTGTAGAGGAATCGGAGTGTAAATAGGTTGCGCTCCGAAGAGGATTAAATATCGACGAGAGAATGAGCTGGGTTCATTGAAGCAGATTTATGACAACTGTGGGACACGTGACAGTCGGAAAAAAGGGACTTTTCGTACAGAGATCGGGCAATTTAGCCGACGTAATTAATGGGAGACGCGATTACTGAGATAAGCGACGTTTCGATAAATCGCTGGCCGGCCAACTGCTGGAAACGCAAATCACGTAAACGTGTCGCGCATAGCTGCCAAGTCGTGCTCGCGATAACTCAACAACAGCATAGCAAAATACCTACGATGTCGCCGTCGATTATTGTACGCGGCACTTACAACTCATGTCGACTCGAAATGCGTTAGATAAACAGATCTCTC
Organism: Trissoscelio sp. ZL-2020; assembly: GCA_022816885.1. Classification (NCBI taxonomy): domain Eukaryota; kingdom Metazoa; phylum Arthropoda; class Insecta; order Hymenoptera; family Scelionidae; genus Trissoscelio; species Trissoscelio sp. ZL-2020. Next base: position 1,718 of record JABFQK010000232.1, read on the forward strand.
GTTTTTTTAGTGAGCACGAGAGTGCACCGCGAACGCGATCTTTAATCAATTCTTTCGATACGCGCGCTCATAATTTGCTCATTCATTCCTGCAATTCTTGTTTTTTCTATGATTTTTTTTTCTTTTTTCTCATTTTTTTTCCATTTTACTATCACGTGTTCATGACTTGCTTGCAAACTAATGCTGCATTTATGCGGACTTTATTATATCATGACACGATTTTGAAGTCATCAAGATAACAAGTGCAGTTTTAACAAATTATGTGTTATGACAGAATGATGCTTGTAAGTATAATTTAATTTATTATTTGTAAAAGATTGTACATTCTTTTATATGTGATAATTTTTTTTTCTTGAACATAAACAATATTTATGACTATTCGACGAGAAATTTCTTCTTATATATAGAATTTGAAAAAGTATGTTTTTAAGGCCGATAAGATTGAAAAAGTATAGTAAATATTACTTAGATTTGAATTGTCAAATGAATATAAGACTAATAAATTCAGAAAGAATCTTAAAGATGTTAAATTTAAAATATTGTGTGACGTTGTATGCAAAGCAGTAACTTATCTAAAATATTCTATCATTTTATTTTTCGACTAAAATGATTACATATTTGTGCACAAATAAAATTATCGACAGAAAATTGTAACAGGCTATAATTTATACTGTCTCATTATAAAATAAATTAACTTAGCAATGAGAAAATTATAATTTCTATCAAAAATCAAATTAATTATTTGATTTAATTAAGGTAAAAAAGTGGACAAAAATTAAAATAATGTTTTGAAATAAATTTTGATAAAACTAATTAAATGTTTCTTAGATTATCGTGAAGGATAATATATTCTTTGACATAAATACATTGTTATATTAGTGTTAGGTATTATAAACTGTCATAAACTTTAAAAAGTTATTCATGATATCGGTTATCACTCTATAATAAATTAATTATAATCTTAAACGTGGCTTTTAATGAATGGTGTTAAAAATTACAGTAATTAAGAAGGTTTACCAAAAAATCTGATAATAGATTATTTTTCCGATAGTTGATTATTTTTATGGGATTAATAATAATAATAATAATATTTATTTAACCATTGGCTATTTGGGATTATATATTTAAGGTTAAGAGAGGGGAGGGGTAGGTTCTATACATCCCATATATTGATTAATTACATCTGTAATTTAATAATTTTCAATATTTCTGTCTCACATACGGTATAATTTTTTTTCTAAATTTTTGTACGTCTGATAATTCTTTAAATTCTATTGGTAATTGATTATAACGTATAAGTCCCATATAAAAAAGTGTTTGTTTTGCTGCTGACGTTCTACAAAAACGCACTCTATAATCATTCATTCGTCGAGTATTTCTTCTGTTTACATTAATATCTACAGATTGTATAAAATTCAATAAATAAGTGGGTAATAAGTCATGGAGGATTTTAAAAATAAAAATAAATACATTTAGATTAGTTCTTTGATTTACGGATAAAAATTGTAATGTGTCAAGCATCAAATTAACATTTGTATATTTGTCACATTTTAAAATATATCTTATACCGCGATTCTGTTGTATTTGCAATCGTTTCAGTTGTTGTTGATTACATGTTATCAGCAACGTCGAGCAGTATTCAAAATGAGGAGCAACCAAAGACTTATATAAAATCATTCGCAAGTATGAATTCAAATTTTTACTGACTCTCATAAGATATGATATTTTCTTTCCTGTTTTTTTAAGTATATAATCTATATTACTTCCCAATGACAACTTATTATCTATTATCACTCCCAGATATTTAATTTCAGTTACTTCTTCTATCTTTGTACCATCCTTTGAAAATATTTCTAATAACCTATCAATTTTTCTATTTTGACTTCGCAATAACATAACTTTTGTTTTACTAGTATTCAATATCAACTTGTTTACATACATCCATTTTTCTAATTTGCATACTATAATCTGTAACATTTTTTCAACCTCATTAATATTATCACCATAAATATAAATAATTGTGTCATCGGCAAACAGATGAAATTTTATGTTAAATTGTTTTGCGTGGCTTTCCAAAAATTTTTTAATGTCATTCATATATAAAATAAACAGTATTGGTCCTAAAACTGAGCCCTGAGGTACTCCATATTCATTTGTTAATTCATCAGAAATTATGTTATTTATTTTAACTCTTTGTTTTCTATTTGATAAATAAGATTTAAACCATTTCAAAACTGTACCTTCAATTCCATACTTTTCAAGTTTCAATATCAAAAAATTTCTATCTATAGTTTCAAATGCTCTTTTTAAATCTAAGAAAATGACACCCACCAATTTCTTATTATCTAAAGCAACTTTCCATTCGTTAACCACATATTGTAATGCTGTTTCACAGGAATGTTTTTGTCTAAAACCCGATTGTTCATCAATTAAAATTTTATTATCATCCAAATATTTCACTAATTGATTTTTCACAATTATTTCTAACATTTTTTCAAAAATTGATAATGTGTTTATAGGTCTAAATTCGATAGCTTTTTTTGTATTTGCAACTTTTTCAATTGGTATCACAGTTGATATTTTCCAATCATTAGGAACAATTCCTGTTTGTAACGACTTATTAAATATAAGGACCAAAAAGTCAGTTAGAGATTCGATAGATTTCTTTATAATACTAATTGGTATATTGTAATATGTGTCATTCTTATTTGGTAAATCTTTTACAATATTTTTTAAGATCCCACTGTTTATTTCTTGAAAGACTTCTAATTTACCATGTGCCCACTTATCATTGTTTTCATAAATTTCCATTTGTTCAAAATTCTCCTCACGAAATATATCTATTAATTCTTGTATACTTTTAATAAAAAATTTATTAAATTTATTGGCTACATTATCAAATCCTTCATCATAATCTCCAAAAGAAATATCTTCTACATAACAATTTTTTTTCGATGTTTTCAAAATTTGTTTAATACATTTCCATAATCCTTTGGGATTATCTTTATTATCATTAATTTCTTTATTTATACATGCTTTTTGTTTAATTTTTTTCTCAATATTAAAATTATTTCTAGCTTCTTTATAGTTTGCCCAGTGTTCATCATTTCGTGTTATCGTAGCTTTTTTATATAAGTGAATTTTTAGTTTATCTAATGTCTTCATTTCTTCATCATACCATTTATTTCCTAACCATTTTTGTGAAATTTTAATTATTTTTATTGGTGCATATACATTTAATATAGTTAAAATTTGCTTCATAAATTCGTCAACAATGAAGTTGATATTATTATCTCTCACATCGATTAAACTAATATTATTTAAATTACTATTAAAGTTTACAAAGTCAAAATTTTTTAAATCACGTATTTCAATTTCAATATATTGTTGTTTTCTCTCATGAATTGAATACCAAATTATTTCTATTATTGCGTGGTCAGTTATTACAAAATCTAAAACATTTATCTTTGTTTCTATATTTGCAAAAATCAAGTCTATCATTGTTGCACTCTCTCTTGTCACTCTCGTTGCTTGTCTAACATATTGTTTAAGTCCATATGATTGCGTCAGTTCTTCAAGTTTTTTTTTATAAAATGAATTTGATAAAAAGTCAATATTAAAATCTCCCATAATAATTAAGTTTTTGTTTAAAATAGTGCTATCTAAAATTTCGTCAAAATAGTTTAAAAAATCAGCATCAGAACTACTCGTCGAATGATAAATACCCAATAAATACCCGTTATAAATAATACACTCAATACATACTCCAACACACCATACATTCATACCTACAGAGAATTCGAAATAACTTTCACACTTACAAAGATTATTTACATACACAATAACACCTCCAGTAAAACGCGATTTAGAATAGCACACAAAACTTTTATATCCACTAATATCAATTTCACTACTTTCAATGTCTTCCGTGACTCTAGTTTCTGATAATACAACAACTAATGGGTGTTTTTCATAAATAACTTTTTCTAGTTCATCTTTATTTTTAATTAAACTTCGTATATTTAGGTATAGAAATAAGTCTGATCTACTCCCCTTTAGTTGTTATATATCACCATAAGCAATTTTTTGTCTCTCTCGGTTTTGTATTGCTAAATATATTGAGCACGAAATACTCGTTGCTTCGTGATTAACATCCAGATCCAAGTTATATGTTTCATTTCTCGCAACGCAGTTTACACATTTGACAATTCCTGACTTACATGTTTTACTCTCATGCTTTCCCGCACATTTTTTACATCTAATATCATTTTTACAAATTTTACTACTATGGTTAAACCAACATTTATAACATCTCATAATACTTACAAATTCAAATACTTTGCACTTATGCCATCCTAAATTTATTTTTTCACTATCCAAAAATTCATTATATGTTTTTGCGTCCACTTCAATAATAATAGTTCCAAATGACAATCCTTCTTTTTTAATAATTTTAACAATATTTACAGTTCTCACTTCCATTTTCTTTAACAAACCGTTCTGCTTTTTTATTGCGTTTACAATGTCTTCATTTTTCAAATTTAATTGTTCCTCATGTACACTTACAATTTTTAATTTCGGTTTATTTTTATTTACGCTTTTCACAATAAATTCATTACCCAAAGATTTTTGTACCATATCACAGACATTTTCATTTTTTTCCGTTGTTTCACACCTCAACTCAACACTTCCATCATTCTTTTTTCTAATATTATTTACTCCTAAAGGCAAATCAATTATATTCATTTTACTTTTAACTATTTCATCTGTGTTTTCAACAGCTGATTTCGACGTTCGTTTAATGATCACAGTATTTACATTTTTCTGTTTACTTTTCACGCCTTTCACCACATCAACAAAATTCATTTTCCCGCTTTCACTGCTTACATTTTCTATACTCATTTTAATTTGCTTTAACTCATCTTTTATATCATTACAACTAGCTTCAAATTTCGCAGATAATTGTAACATTGAACTCTGTATGATGTCCTGCATTTCTCTCTTCATCACCTTTATCTTCTCATCCAGTAATTCAACCATTATACCACTCAGACTTTCGATATCAATTCCCATATCCACATCCGACGGACCTTCTTCTTCATCATCCATATCGTTCTCAATTTCGGTCATCTTTCTCTTTTTTGTAGTATCACCCACACGAACAATTCCTCGGCCCCTTCCAACGGCCATTACCGTTTTAACTCTTTCGCCGTTACAAATCACCAATTGACGATCATCATTAAAAACTTTGTGATTTAACAAACAGTTTGGGTGAAAATCCAAATCACATGGTACACAATGAACCACCTGCAAGACGGCCATTTTTCCACATCCATAGCAAATCTTTTGTCGTTCTAGCACACTCGATGCTGTATCCATTTCAGTTGCTCAATATGCACAAGGCAAATTTACCAGGAGATTATTCTTTTCACTGCTGCAGACAATGACCAACGTACGCGCGTGCCGCGCGCACGTGGCAAAATTTGATGGTTATGTTCGGTCAATCACACCTACTTTACTTATATCCAAGTTAGCAAAAAGATAAATCAACTAATACTCCTTTTCAATTAATTTATAGTCAATACAGTACTAAAACAACTGAAGTTTACAAAGAACTATTGCTTTCAACAGTGTTTAAAGCTAAAAATACTTAGACACTTATCAGAAAGAACTTTCTCATTCAGCGCCATTTTATATCGAATATTAATCATTGAATACGTAGTATTTTAATTTGTATTCTAAATATTTTTTTCTCTGTCAATAAAATTTATTTCTCAATATTTTAGTTTATTATTTTTAAAAAATTGTAATACAATTTTTCCCTGACTTTTTTCATGATCAATGAAATTCCCTGACTTTTCCTGACTTTGCCAGGTTTTCCAGAAACTGGCTACCCTGTAAATTTGAATTAAGCATTCACAAGGATTCATCATTGTAAAAATAAATTGTAACAATTATTGAATAAAACTTTTATTTCATAACACATATCTGTTTAAAACAAAAATCATCAGTCTTGTAATTCACAAATCAGTCTTATATTATATCACAAAAAGGTATTGTGAAAACCATAACATGAATTTCAATTATACTTTAAATACAAAATTTTGTCAATTAATTATTAATATTACAAACATTTTATAATAATATTAAGAAGTCAGTCATATTATCACATCATATCACAAAAAATTATTGCGAATACCTTCATTAATATGAATTTTAATCATATTCTAAGAAAACAGTTTTTCCGATTAATTATTAAAGGCGATTCCTCAAGTGCCTAAATACTTGAAAACTTTTGTCAGTTGCACAGCCCAAACTAGTGATCAGAATTCAATGCAAAATAAATCCAGACTTTTAATCAAAATGTACAAAAGTCTGGATTTATTTCTGATTTAATTTCAATCACTAGTTTTAGCTGTGCAACTACCAAAAGTTTTCAAGCATTTAGGGACTTGAAGAATCGCCTTAAGAACATATCATAATAATATTGACGTTAAGAAGTTTTCAAACTATCTAAAAACGCATTAACAATCGTATACTCTGAAATGATGATCGTTACTATCATCGTCACGTTATTTAGATGCTTTTGCTTTTTGGATAGCAATCATTTCATCCATTTTTTGTAACTTCTCCTTGGCTCGACGATTATGTCCTTCTTCTTTGATTCTTGTTGCTTCCAAAAGTGCTTCAGCAAGTGTCAAGTTGTGGTTGCGTTTCTTTCGTTTTTCTTGGCACGATTCTTCAGGCTCTTCATCATCTGAGTTTTTTCTCAATCTTTTCATTTGTCGTGCACTCAAAAGTATTTCCGGCTCGATACTATCATTTTGTGCTGCAATAGCAGAAAGTTGCTCTTCGTGCGGAATTTCCACAGGAGCATTGCCAGATTTGGAATTATGCGCTACCGCTTGCCTTTTCAGTCTTTCAAGATGTTTCATTTTATTTTCAACTTCTTTTGCCGATTTCCAAACATTCAAATCATTTCTTAAATCTAAACTTATTTGCTCGTACATGTCTTTTTTGTATTTAAATAGTTTTTTAGGTCCGACGTTAACAACATATTCCTGATACTTATCCAATAAATAAGTAACCGCTTTTTCAGTAAAATCTGTAACCAAAACCATATTGCATGAAGTACATTTTCTATATATTTATTGTTCATAAAACTTTTAAACTCTTACCCGTAGAGAATTCTAACTGCGACATAGTTTCCACTGAATCCGCCAACGAACCTTCTTTCTGAATGTTGTATTCTTCATCTGAAATCATTAATGAAAATTATTAATTGTAAATAATTTTGTTTTAATTGATGTGTGTCAAAAACTTCGTTTTACACATTAACATTTTAATTATATTGTACATACCGACGTACCAAAGTTAAAATTTACCTTCAATAATATCCTGGCTTTCGGTCACATTTTCTTTATTACTTGTGCCTTCTGAAAAAAATCATTTTTAATATTTTCTCGAGTTTACTTTGAAATAAAAAGGCAAAATCATTTCAATAGAGTTAGAAGGTTAAATTTATTATATTCAGAAAATAATTTAAAATATTTAATACAAACTATAAATGTAATAATATGAATTATTAAATTATTGAAATAAACAATAAGCAATACCTAAAATAAGCTTTTGGATTAAACAACTTACCAATTTCCATATTTGGACTGCTTTCAAATAATGTTTCCTCGCTGCAAAAAAATAAGTTTAATTTGAATTAAGATTCAATATAATACATTTAAAAATTTTAAAATATAGATTAGATAAAGATTAGAATTATCATTGACAAACATTTTATGCAGATAAAAAAACTAAAATATAAAATTATATATTATAAAATTGTCAAGTATGTACATTATTGAAAAAGAACTTTTCCTTTTTTTAAATGCAAAATAACACTGCACTTTAATTTAAATAATATATAGTTACTTTATTCCAATAATTCTGCTGATCGACATTACTGGCTCAGGACAGGTCAACGAGTTATTTTCAATTAAATTGAAAATTTCAGCTACAAAATAATCATTATCCTCTGCAACAAACAAATAGCTTAGATGCTTCGCAATTCAATATATACAAAAATATATGCTTCAAATGTTATAAAATATATAAAATACCTATAAAATGATTCACAATGAAATTAAAAATTTTTATTTAATCTTTGCATAAATTAATTGTAAAATTATTTTATAATAAAGATAAATGTGACTATTACGAAATTTTATTCTAATTAAAATAACGATCAATATTTTTTTACTTTAAAATTCAAAAAGTTTTTAAATTTTAGGTTATAAACGCTTTTCAATTTTAATTTTACTTACCAGTTAGTTTTTTTACTTGTTCCACATCTTCATAATTATAAAATATGGTAAAAGCACGATCGTTTACTTTCCCGCAAACGGGAAGTCCTTTTCCTGCCATTTTTTTTTTTTCGTTTATTTTGAAACACAAATTACAAATTATTTTAAAAACGTTGTTTTTTGTTTCCACATAAAACCGCCATATTGAAAAAAAATATACCGGATTAGGTTAGTTCTGCGTCGGTTCTAGAACCACAGAACCAAACAGAACTAGACAGAACTGAACAATGAACACTACCAAATGTTTTCCACCAGAATTTTTAATGTTGATATTTCGGAAGACAGCTCATAAATCATTTATTTATCCTCAACTTTTAAAATCTATCTTCCTACAATCCATTAAACATCCATCTAAATGCATTCCACCTAATTCGATTTGATTAAAACCACTTCCGTTTGTCTTTTCAAAATAATCTTCCGCGTAATTACATTTCCAAAAGTTGCAACAGAAGCCGTTTCCTCGATCGAACTGCCGCCCGAAATTATTCATCCAACCAAATCTAAAAACAATTCAACATCCTTGAAAATAAAAACCCCTCGAATATAGGTCAAATATTCAAATTTAACGCGAAAGCTATTTCGCCGCGTATCAATTGCTTATTGGCGCATATACGACCGGCTCGTGATAAGTCATCGATGCCCATTCGCGCCGACTTATTAATGATTTTCCAAAATATCCAACCGATAACTCCCAAATCCCAGCACCTAACCAAACCTTCAACCTTCAAGACTCCCAACACAATTCGAACGGTCCGTATCTGCAATCAAAAATTAATTTCAAACTCGAACAATTTATCGACGTTATTATTCCGCGATTCAATTAAAATGTTTTAATCAAACCCCGTGTCTTGTTTTCGCATGAAAACAGACACTCCCGTCTCATAACCCGCTCTGTTATTCCATCCCACATTCAACGCGAAATCATTCATTCAAGTCGCCGTAAATCACGTAATGAAGCCAATCAACGATTAAATCCGCTTTAAACATAAACAGGCGGGTACGGAGAATTGCAAAAAAAAAGAAGTATCACACACACTATACCGCGCTTCTTTTGAAAAAGACCGCGCTACATCACTTTGTCGTTCCGAAAATTAAATTAATCCGTTCATTATTCTTTGCCGGCTCGTAACGCGTCGTGCTAAATCAATATGACAAACCCATTATGAAAACTTGCGACGCGCCGTATGTATTTGTTCGTTCCTATATATTTGCGCGATGATTACAAACGCGTAGCGCCGGCATCCCAATAATTCATTAGATTAATTAATTTGATCATTTAATTGCACATCGGCATGTTGCGCGCTCGTGTGCAGACTGCGATTATGCGGCCGCCAGATTGTTCATCCAATTTTCGTATTGATCCCGCGTCGATTTAATATGATATACACAAGCGCGCCGAGTGTTGCACGCTCGCGGCCGCGAGGGGGCGCGCAGTTAGGCGCGCGCCACATACGCCGAAACAAGCAATAAAATCAATGTCGTTACCGGCAATTCAATTCGCAAGACACATTGCACAATTTCACATACAATTTTACGGAAGAATAGCCAGGACTCCTATTTACTCCGCAGGTCTCCTAAATCCCCGCCGCGGTACAATAATATCGCCCGCGAGATCGATGCCGCACTCCCTCTCCTTCTAACACCGTCGTATTCTCTTTTGCTCTTCCGTGTTCGTTCTT
>JABFQK010000233.1:0-11712 GCA_022816885.1 Trissoscelio sp. ZL-2020
TAATTAAAAAAAAAGTACTTAATAAAAATATTTGAATTTAAAATATTACCTCGAGGGTGAGGTAAGCTATTTTTTAAAAGTATTCTAGGCTAATTTAAGTGCTAAAGAAAAGAGATATTTGTGAAACGTCATTTTTTAAAACCGGTCTTCGAATAGCTTAGCGTAATAATACAAAGTTAGTTGTCGACGCCATATTCGTCATTTCTTCGTCATTTTTCATCGGTTTTTTTTTATTTAAAATTTATTTCTGCTTATCTTGGCGTCAACAAACTAACGTTCGTCTTGATAATTATTTAGGAAAAAGATTTTTAGTTTTCAGAAAAATTTTTTGGTTTGGGAGAAGACGAATTCTGCGCAATCTTGGCGTTCCCCTTACAATGTAATTGTTTTTTGGGTTTATGGTAATCTTTTGTGAACGTGGGATTCGTGGAGGTTTAAGCCAATGTTCAAAACGATACGCGGAAGCTAATAATAAGTATATGAATAATTTTAATGATACTATTTATTTAATGTATTATGATATTAATAATTTATATGGCTGGGCAATGTCACAACCACTTCCGGTTTCTAATTTTGAATGGGTTGAAGATATTACAAATTTTGATGTTGAAAAAATTCCAGATAATTCCGATATTGGGTATATACTTGAAGTAGATTTAATATATCCTCATGAAATTCATGATTTACATAAAGATTTACCAATGTGTCCCGAAAGAGCAATTCCACGTGGTTCAAAACATCCGAAATTACTCGCCACTTTATTTGATAAATCGCGATATGTTATTCATTATCGTAGTTTAAAGCAAGCACTCAAACATGGTCTGAAATTGAAAAGAATTCACCGCATATTAAAATTCAACCAATCTCCTTGGCTAAAAAGTTATATTGATTTAAACACTGATTTACGAAAACGGGCTACTAATGAATTTGAAAAAAATTTATATAAATTAATGAATAATTCCGCATTTGGTAAGACCCTTGAAAATGTACGCAACCGTGTAGAGGTTAAATTGAAAACGAAATGGGAAGGTAGATTTGGAGTAGAAGCTTTAGTGTCAAAACCAAATTTCCATCACAGAGCAATTTTTTCTGAAGATTTAGTAGCTCTTGAAATGAAAAAATTGTCCGTTTTAATAGACAAACCAATTTATGTGGGAATGAACATTTTGGACATTTCCAAAACACAGTTATATTCATTTCATTATGATTATATTTCACCAAATTTTAAAAGTGATGCTACAGTTATGTACTGCGACACCGATTCGCTGTTGTATGAATTTAAATGTAATGATATATATGAATTAATAAAACGTGATTATCATACCATGTTCGATACAAGCGACTATCCCGAAAATAATATTTATGAAATTCCTTTAGCAAATAAAAAAAATTAGGTTTAATGAAGGATGAATTAAATGGGAAAATAATGACGAAATTCGTCGGATTGCGTTCTAAAATGTATGCTTTAAAAGTAGAAGGGGAAAGCGAAAAAAAGCGTGCGAAAGGTATTGCAAGAAATGTTGTTAATAAAACTATTACTTTCAATGATTATGTTGAATGTTTGGAAAATGCGGGAGAGATGGTACGTGAACAAAAACGTATACGCTCAAAATTACATAATGTATATACTGTAAAAGAAGAAAAAATTGCGCTAAGCCCACATGACGATAAACGTTTTTTAATAAAAAATTCTGTATTAACTTTACCGTGGGGTCATAAAGATATTATGGAATGTGATGAATAAATTTGTATATATAACCGTATACTTGTTTTATTTATTTCCTAGCAAAAAAATCCTCCTTTAATTTGATTACCTTCATAATCAATCAAATTCTAAGTTACAGAACATAAATATTACATGAGCATTCAAATTTATCAAGGTGAAAAGAAGGTTATTTTGTAACATAATAGAAAATTTCTCAAATCGCTCATTAATTAAAGTTTGAAGGTGGAAAGAAGGTCATCCGTTATAGAAACTATTTTGAATAATGTTCTAAAAAGTTTCTACCACCGAAAATGGAAAGGAACCATGCAATGAAGGTGAACAGAAGGTCAGCCGTTATAGAATCATTTTGAATAATGTTCTAAAAAGTTCCTCTTACCGAAAATAGAAAGGAACCATTCTATGGAGATGGAAAGAAGGTCATCCATTATAGAATAATTTTAAATAATGTTCTAAAAAGTTCCTCCCACCAAAAAAAATAGAAAGGAACCATGCTATGAAGACGGAAAGAAGATCATCCGTTTTAGAAACTTTTTTTTCTGAATAATATTTTAATAAGTTCCTCCCACCGAAAATAGAAAGGAACCATGATTTTTCCCCACTTACTATTCTAATAACTTTCTAAATTACATTCAAGTTAGTATATAAAGATGTCCAAGCGTGAGATGATTATAAACGAATTCAATCGTCGAACTGAGTTGTTTATTAAGAAGCTTGACGAGTTAAAAGTAATAATTGAATATCGAGAATTATTAAAATCATTTCAAGGAATTAACTTAAATCATGGTAATATTATTATTATCATTATTATTATTATTATTATTATTACTAATTAAAATTTTAGTTTTAACCATTTTCCATATTTGCTTTTTTCAGAATTCCAAGGATTTTGCACTATTAAACAAGACATCAGTTTTGAAACAATTTCCAGAGGTGAAGAGACTAGACGAGCTGCAAGTGGGGGAAACATTCACGATACACAACATGCGTTCGGCAAAAACTAAATACGGACAAAAAATTGTCGTTGAGTTGAAGGAAGGGGACGACGAAATATTCTCTCTCTTCTTACCGTCTAGAGTGTCAAAATTAATAGATGAGAATAAAGACTTGTACAATAAATTACAAACTACAATTGAGTCTAAAAAACTAAAATTGAAGTATTTGGGTGGAAACCCCAAAAATGTTGAATTTTTATCAATGTAAATTGTTTGATGTGGATGATGGATGTAATGAATAAATATGATTATAATTGTTAAATATTTGTCTTTATTTCACAATCCTTAAATAGTATTAAGATAAATTAAATAATTAAAAAACACATATTTTTTATAATTTAAAATTTTTTATTTTATTAAAGATTTACTACATTATTTGCACTTAACCATTGATTATGACTATTTGGAAATCCAAGAAACTTAACTAATTTTTTATCTGCTTTTGTCTTTAACACCTTTTCAACTAGAAAAATATTTGGATATTTTGCATGAGATAATTCATATTGATAAAATCCACCTTTAATAGGATTACCTTCATAATCAATCAAATGGTAAGTTATGGGATTAGTATATTTAACTCTATCTACAGTGAATATTTCTGTTGACCAGTTTGGTGTATATCCTTTTTCGAAAATATTTTTAAATTTACTTATTCGAACATTATCTCCAACCTTAAATTTATGTTTTTTACTTTTTACAATATTATTCTTTAACTTGCTATAAACACGTTGATATAATTGTGCAGAATTATTTTTATTAACCTTTATAGGTGCCATAGCAATGGTACGATGTTTTCGAGAATTATATTCTAAAATCAGCTGTTTTAAAATGTTAAGCCATTTATGATTTCCATGTAAAGTAAATTGTTTAAACATTAATGATTTTAAACTACGATTAAAACGCTCGCAAATGCTTGCTTTTAAATGACTGTAGGTTGAATACATATTTATATTATATTTTTTCATAAGATTTTTAAAAGTAGAGTTGTAAAATTCAGTTCCAAAATCAACGTGTAAATTTTTTGGTACACGTCCTTGTTTCAAAACAGATTCCATCGCTGCGCTCACATCTTTTGCACTTTTACTTCGCAGAGGTACTCCCCAAGCAAACTTGGAAAATATATCAATTTTCGTTAGTAGATATTTGAATCCATTATTCTCAGAAGCATAAGCAGACATGTCAACGAGGTCACACTGATGTGTCTCATCTAAATCCCGTATATCAACTTTTCTTCGTAAAAATCGCTTTCGCGCGGGAGCATGTAATTCATTTACAACTTGTTTGAGCTCTAATTCCATAATGATGATAATTATTTTATGCTGGGGGTTTTATCTAAAGAATCAATTATTTGCTTAAACTGTTCTATATCACTTTTAAATATTCTTAAAGTATTTACGATAGATGATTGCTTGTTTCTTATTCCATTAAATTCTTTTTTAAATTCCTCCATAATACGAATATTATTGTCCACAGCATCTTTTAATTCAATTATATTTGCAATATTATTGTCAATTTCTCTTTTTAATACATGAATGGTTGGTTGAACAATACTTTTTACGGTGTTTAATGTAACTGCATCATTATCATCAATTGATTCACCAAGGTTACACAATCGTTTATTTTGCATATCATATTGTCCATCATTTGTTAAATTAAATCCAACTCCTGGTGATCCTTTTAAGTATACTCCTCGATTATTTGCTAAACTTCGTCCAAACACGTCAATACTCATTTTGCAAATGATGACTTTCAAATAGAATGTTTCAATATATAACATCAGCTTCACGAAGTTCTTCGATAATTGATAAAATTTCATTTAAATTATTATTATTTCCAGCTGATTGGGAGGCTACTAATAATCTTAACCTATCAACAAGTTCATTCAAATCAATCCAATAAACATAATCTTTATCATTATTGCTATAAGTCATAAATTGTTTCAATCCTTTCCCTCGTTTAAATGATGATGGTGATTTGAATAGATCTTTCAAAATAGTTTTAAATTTCGTTTCATCACCTCGTAATTTCCCTTTTGCAGCATACCCCTTTCTATGAGCATTTGTAAGTTCAATAATTGTCTTATATGATTCATAATCATTATTAGTAATAACATTTTTATTTGGATATTTTTTAAACAATAACTCGAGTAAACCTTCCGTTATTGGATATGATTTGTTTTCAATTCGGATATCATCTGTTTCGAAATTAATTAATTTATCCCCCACCATTAAACCTTTACGAAGATTTCGAACACCAATTTTCATATCAAGAGAACTGTCTTTATTTTTAAGTAATTTTAAATACTGTTCAACTAAAGCATTTTCACTTGATATATTTAATCTTGTATTCATATTAAGATTAGAATCAATATCTTGACTATTGTTGAAACTACTATCTTCATCTTTAATACTGATATCTC
This sequence comes from Trissoscelio sp. ZL-2020, assembly GCA_022816885.1. Classification (NCBI taxonomy): domain Eukaryota; kingdom Metazoa; phylum Arthropoda; class Insecta; order Hymenoptera; family Scelionidae; genus Trissoscelio; species Trissoscelio sp. ZL-2020. The sequence goes on from JABFQK010000233.1 coordinate 5,138, forward strand.
CATATTCATCATCATCATCAATTAAACTTTGAAATGTATTATTTTTACTGAAATTACGTTTTGTACTTTTAAACGTTAAATTTCTCTCATCATCATCATTATCATAATTATAAGTTTCATATGGTGGATTTATCTTTTGCTGTGAAACATTATTTTGCGATATATCAACTAGATCTTGAAGAGGAGTTACTATTGGTTTAAAAATATCACTTGCTATTTGTTCAGAAGACAACTTGTTAGACTTTAATAATTTATGTTTTTGTCGAATTATATTACTAAATTTTGTAATTTCTTGCAATCGTTCTTTTTCTTGTTTAAAATTATCCATGTTGACGCATAAGCGATAAACATGTAACTGCAGATATTTTCATTAATCTGTTATATTTATAAAACAATCAAAGCCTTTCCTGTATCTGCCATTATTTAACTCGCTATCCTTATCTATCACAACAAACCCGTATTTATCGTTATTCCAACAATGAATACATAATTGTTTAAATTTATTGTAAGGCATATCACTATTAACATGATCATTATAAACATGTCTAAGATTTGTCTCATCCTGTTTGAAAAGGACTAAGAAATTAGCATTATCACGAATAAGATGTTTAGGAATACGCGTATACGTTTGACAAAGATAAAATGAATCAACAGATTTATGTCGCGCTGTGCAAAAATATGATCTAATTGGATTTTGTGAACTGGTTGCAACATCATCGAAAACCATGATACTATTACACAAAATATTTGACGGATCGATAACATCCTCATGTGAATCAAATTTAAAATATTTTATATTTTCAGTTTGTTTTAACACTTGTTCTAAAAGCTCATATTTAGGTTGAAACAATGTTTTAGAATAAATATAAACATTTTCAAAACGTAAACCATTTGGATTTAGGATTAATGATAGCAAGGCATTGGTTTTGCCGCAATTTGACGCACCTGCAAAAATTGCGCGAATACTATTTGGTAATAGGGGGCCATGTTTTTTGTTTTCCAAATTTAAGTTTGAAATAAACAAATCAAAATTAATAACCGGTAAAACCGTGTGCGAATTGTTAAACTTCATGTTGTTAACTGAAGAAAAATGATAAATACTAATGGCTATATTGAATCGTCGTTTTTCAAACGTCGGTGAAAGTGAATTTTCATAAATCAAAGAGTTTTATGTAATATAATGCTGTAAAAATATATTATGCGGTGAAGGTTTTGAAAGAAATTCACAGGTTATGTGTTAAATAAATTTTATTTTATTCATCATTTATATTAGTCGAATTACAAGCCCAATCTCTTAATCTAAACACATTATTAAAAGCACACATAAATTTCTTATTAATATCACAATGATATGAACATTTCGTAGATGTTTCATCAAACGTTTTTAACGAAGGACAACCAAAATATTCTAAATCAATGATAACAACTGAATCCTGAAGATATTGTTTTAAAAATTGTTTTTTATAGCCTCCTTTTACAAACACAATCATTGCTTCATGTAACATTGATTTAATTACATTTTCAACATGTTCATAGGGTATATTCCCTGAATTCCAATTTATACCATGCAAATTTCGAACAAGCCATGAATTTGTTACTTTATGCTGTACTGGTAGTTCGTTCCAATTACATGGAGGTTCAAATATATGTGTTACACCCAAAGAGTCATCTATATTTAAAACTGCTACTTCTTTTAATATAAATTCATTAGTTGGTCCAGAAAAACCTTGCATATCAAAAATAAAGGACATTATAATTTCTTAACAACACTACTTATTGGATTATACTCAATTATACGATCATGAATCACCAAACAATAGGCAGCAGTTGAAGCAGGGAAATTCTCAAGTGATTCGATCTCTAGTCGAAGATCGACTGATGAACTTTTCACTGATTCAACTTGTTTTGCACAGTCAATAATGCAGAGTGGGGAGATTTCTTTGAATTGCTTTCTTGTTACAATTGGTTTAGATTCTTGGTTATAATATGATGATTGGAAATTTGCAAACATTTCATACAATACAGAATATTGATTTTTTGTGAAATCAATATTAAGACTTCCATATGGATAACATTCTGAATTTAAAAATACTTTTAAATCTCGTATCTTACAATGATCAAATTGACTTGCGTTACTAGTAACAAGATTTTTTCGATTAGTTTGCAAACCTATTATAATGTATCTAGGTTTTTCTAAATAACTAGATGATTTAACTGTCCATACATGTTTCATTGTTGTTGGGAGTAGTGGATATTCATACAAATCCCATGAACGATAACTTATTGGGATTGGTTGATCTTTTGAAATAAATTCAAGGAGTTTAATTTTATAAGTATCTGAAAGTTTAACATAAGGCATCATCCACTCTATTGATGATATAACAATTTTAACCGCTTCTGCAGCACCAGTTTGTTATCATTATTTGCACAAATTATTATCATTATTTGCTCGAATTAAAATAAGTTCATGTTTAGCATTAACGATGATTCGATTATAATCTTCAGCAAAACCTAATAAATGACTCAGAGGTATAGTCACATTAAAATATCCTGCTGAATCTGTCAACTTTTTTTTTTCATCTACGCCAATCCAACTAGCATTTTCTAACACATTGCTTTGACTGGGTGTAAACGAAACTAAATTTTTCATCAGAGTTGTAATACCAACATTTTTATTTCGATCAATTTCTACCCCGTTTAACTCATATCTTATCTCGCGAAACATATGAGAAATAGCATTATTAACTAAATTGGTTCTTGCAGGCACAGTTTCATTATCAGCAACCGTCACTAATCTTCCACATACTTGAAGTAAGCTTTTGTTTGGTAGGACACAAATGTCTTGACGTTGGATTGCAATTCTTATTTCATCACTATTATTAAAAGTTGTTGAATTGTATGATTTATGAACATGTATATCATAATGAGCAATCGATTCATCGAATAGAATGGGGGATTTAATTTGTAAAATCTCACTCATCGCGAATAAAATTTGAATTTAACACGTAAACCCAAACTTTGTAAAAACTTAATGTTTTGAGGTGTTAGCGCCCCAAATGAGTGACACCGACTGAAGAGTTGTTTAGACAGGGACTGTGTTTTATAACTTTTCCCAACTTTAGCATTAAAAATAATACCCATATTATAAGGATTTTATATGTAATCTGACTGTAATGGTTTCACCTCTAAAATTAATTATATCGTTGTTTTGATCAATTATACGCAGCTCCAAATAATCAATTGACCCTACAGTGGTTGGTAAATAAATAACGTTTGAACGGACTTCTACAATCTTATATCCTGGTGGAATCATGGGTGCAAATTGATAAATTGTTTGTGATTCATTTCCATTAATAAAAGCACCTGTTGAAATATTACATTCAACTCTTATAACATTAACTTTTAAAATTTGAACAGGTAAATCGGATTCGTGAATAACATTAGCTTCAAGGACACGTGATGTAAATCCTAGCATTTTACCGATCGAATCATCTGGTCTAAAATCTATAGATTTATCACACAAAATATTACAAGTTAAAGTGTTATTATTTGGAGTTATTTTGATATTTATATTTTTATTAATTAAAAATTTTTCAATATCATCAATTTCATAACTCCCAGTTGGTATTACAACTTTTCCATTATCAATATATAATGTATTATTTCCAATATCAATATTTGGAATGGAATTATATGTTAAGAATTCAACAAGACCAATAACATATTTTTTCGATGAGTTTAATTCTATTGGTGGATAATAACTCGCATTTAAGATTGAACCCGTACTATTTAAAGTAATAGTGAACGAGTCCATGGTAACAAATTAACTGATACTAACTGTATACTTTCAATTATTATATAGAAATTTTAAACATAAATGACCACACTGGAACGTGTCAAAATCTTGATACCTATCATAATTGTACTTAATACTACTACCACTTCCGAAATAATTAACAAGTTCTAAGGGAGGGGGTAATTGTCCGAAACTATCAAAATAGTTAATTGCATTATAATGTTTTTTATATGCTACCCAATGTGTGCCTGGACCGTTTTTATCATCTAAATTAATAATAGCACATTCTTGACTTTGCGGTCCTCCTTTAGGTAATTCATTTCGCATAAAAACCCCTCTAAAATTGGCAATTTTTAATTTTTTAGCATATTTCATTAAATCAAAATTAGATAGAGCTCTTTGTGGTAGTTTCATATTTAGTTTTTTGGAAAATGAAGACCTAATCCTCTTCTGTAAGGTTTCAAGTATAACCCCTTGCCTAACGCAATAGCTTCCATTGTTTCGTTGTGTCTTTCGCTTTCAGCTAATTCTTTATTTGCTTTCTTCACATCATTTACAGCTTTCGCAATTCCAGCAGCGCCACCTATTAAAGATCCCGTTGCACTTAAACCGGCGAGTATTGGTACTAAAAAAGGTAAAAGCCCACCATATTTAGTTGGGATGGGGAGGATTCGCGGAATACGAATATTTCGTTTTCCTCCCGCTTTTTTCATAGCGACTTTAGCACCCATCAATGATGATTTTACAGGATTTTGTCTACTCATAGCATGTTTTGCCGCGTCAACAATTTTACGTAATGGTATTTTTTTTACAGTTTTCTTTTTAGTTTTCTTTAAACTGTACCCTTTTTTAACAGTTTTCTTTTTATTTTTTGTTTTATACTTTTTTCGTGAGCTGTTATTCTTGTTTTTCGTTAAACTCATCCCCATTTTTCGTTTTGCATTAATAATATTTGATATCAGTAAGGCTGCGGCTTTTTCTCCAACACTTGCGTCTCTAGCAAAAACACGCTCTAATGCTTTTTGAACTAAAATCTTATCAGCTTCGTGTCTTGCAGATATATTTTCACGATTTTCTGAATATTTTGTATCGTGTTCTTTACAAGCGTTATCTAGCGGATTAATCCCAATTTGACCTCGAGCTAATCTATCTTGTAATTTTGTTCCTGGTCCACAGAATTGATATCCTGGGAGGTGTAATTCGAATGGCAGGTTATTAATAATTTTATTTAACACGCCGTTTCCAGTTTTATATGTTTTCATATCAACATCCAAAATCATACTGAACATTTAGTAATATAACCATTAATATTTATCTTGAATACAAAAAAATAAGCGAAAACCTTTCTAATTTCATTTAATTTATGGAAATTCATTTTCGTTGATTGTGTTGGAATTTGAAAACGCTAATCAATATAATGTAGGACAATATCACATAATCACCGAAAAATAAAACCTTTCTAATTTAATTTGGTTTATGGAAATTTACTTTCACCGATTGCGTTGACATTTGAAAACAACGATTCAATCTAATTTAGGCCAATGTCACATAATCACCGAAAAATCACGCGATTTGAAAACGTTCTAATATTATGTAAAACAATAAATAATTTTAGATATTATTAATATTAAAATTTAATTAATAAAATAATTGTTTTCGCAAAACGTATGCAGTGTCACCACGCACGTTTGCCATTTTTTCGCAAAACGATTGCAGCGCCACTCACGCCACCTGGTGGCAAAGTTTGGAAGTTATTTAGGATTGGCATAACCCTACTACTTACGTGGTTCGCATTGGATCTGGGATCCTGACCGTTTGTAGACGGTATGCGAGCGTGGCATACGTGGTTCGCATCGGATCTGGGATCCTGACCGTTTGTAGACGGTATGCGAGCGTGGCATACGTGGTTCGCATCGGATCTGGGATCTTGACCGTTTGTAGACGGTGTGCGAACTGCTGTGCGATTTGGGTCGTTCGGTGGTTTGTGCTATATTGTTTAAAATTAAGCTTGTTTATTCAGTTTTATTTTCTCTTTTTGAATTTATTTACTTTTGCGCCACCAGAGGGCACTATCTTTTCTTTGTATCACATCGCATTCTTCGGAACGCCGGTTCACTTCTTTATGTACGGTCGTCGAGTTCACGCACTGTAAAAGTATAATAAAGAACATTTGTCTTTTCATAAACTCCGTAATCTTTTGCTCTGCCTCTCATTAACTACAAGTTGAGTAACAACATGCTAGATCTGAGGTCTTGTCTACCGTGAGATGCGGTACCCGCCGTCCATGACAAAGGGGCGAACCACTGAGCGACTGAGACTCGGTCTGGGACCGAGTTGACTGTCTGGGACAGTCGGGCGCTTAATTTCGCGGATTAAGCGCTATTGCATGTATTCACATTGAAGTGTACCTTATGTGAATAAATAGTAGTTTAGATACGAATTGTGTATTGGCAGTTTTAAAAGTAGCATGAATATTTGTAGTCAGGCATGTTATGTGTGTGTAGTAATGATAACGAGGGCTTTCGTAAGATATTTGTTTGTGTGCGCAGGAGACTACAGCGTGACATGGGACGAGCATTCGCAGAGACGCGAACAAGCAGGAAGGCCGACTGTTACTACGCAAAAGTCGTTCATTTTCATTTTCGTACTTGTTGTTTTTGTACTTGGTCAGAGACACTGCCGTGTCTCTTGATTACCCAAATTCAAAAAGATGGATCAGTTTGCATTCCAGGATCGAAATTTCAAATACAGTTTTCTCAAAAACATGAAAACTGCAGTT
>JABFQK010000234.1:0-11722 GCA_022816885.1 Trissoscelio sp. ZL-2020
CATATTCATAACATATTCGTAATATATTCGTAATATATTCGTAATATATTCGTAACATATTCATAACATATTCATAACATATTCATAACCTATTCATAACCTATTCATAACGTATTCATAACATATTGACAATATAGGGAAAATGTAATATATTCACAACATATTGTTAATATAATGACATTATATTTCTCATTTTGGTAGGGCTGTAATAATAATTAATCTAAGAATTTAAGAAAAACAGACAGAATAGCACTCCATGAGAATGAATATACATATAATTTGCCTATATACAAGCTATTTCAACTTTAATTATTTAAAAAGTTCTTTTATGAAATGTATCGTATTAAAGTTCATAATTTTAATTATATAAACCTTTCCGTTATTATATTGCTTGTATTTTCGTTTTCTTTTGATCGGTTTTGACATATTTATTTCAAACTGCATTGATTTATCTTGATTTGTAGATAATGATTCTTCTGAAAATCTGGAAGTAGATGATTCTTTGCCAGTTGGGAATTCTATAATTATTTATACATTTTTATAAATAATTTACTATTGATATAAACTGAATAGTTTATATCCAATTCTATACATGTTTTTAATCACTTTTGTATGTAAAATAAATTATAAACTACGTAAAATTCATGTAAATCTAATTTTATATATAATTTTTTGTACATTTATAAACAAATATTATTTTGATGAGAATATAATTTTGGATTTTAAAGAGAAATGTATTGTTCATATTAATTGCCAAATCAAGCGTTTCCAGGTTGAGAAAAAAATGACGAAAGTATCTGATTGTATTAAAATAAGCGACTTGATTTTGCAATGTTGTTCATCTCTTTATATTTCTTCTATAATAAATATGTAAACAACATATAACATACTTTTATAAATCGATGTAAACGGCACATTATTTTCACTTTCGCTAGATGAGTCATTATATAATTTTGAATTATTTTGAAGGATATTTTCTATTTCCGATGAAGACTCATGCACATCTTTTTCTGACGAAGATTCATACATTTTGACACTAAAATAAAAATTTCTCTCTTTGTAGGTGTTAACAATTTTTATTTATACTCAAAGAAGAGTTTAATTTGCGAAAGTGTATTCAATTAAATTTAGTTTATAATTATTATATATATTTCATTCTCTCAACTGCAAATTTATCAAATAAAATAATAATTCACTAAAAATAAATTTTTATTTAAATCCAATTTTCAGACGTTAAATACTTATTAAATTTTAATTGTTTATAATATATAATGAATATACGCTAAGTAATTACTAAAAAAGATTAAGATAAGCTAAGATTACGAAAAAATGCAAATTAATAAAATAGAAAATGAATAAATCAATCTAAAACAAAATAGTAACACAATACTTTTTTTATTTGGTAATTTATAATTTTATGTATAATATTATTTATTAAACATCTCCACGAGAGGGACACATTCAAACATATGTGGATGCAAAAAAGATAGAAGATATTTGTTGAATGGATGTGTTAATCATTTACAGCTGATTGAGTTTATTAAAAATCAAAATATGTATTTATGTTCGTTATATTAAAGTATAAATTTACTATTTTTAATTATTAAATTTAAAACTCAGATACTTATTAATTATTTAGAAATAATTATTAGTACGATACATAATTTATAAACAATTATTTCAAAACCATCAAATAAATTTAGAAAAATCAATTTATAATTTAAAAAATAATTTTATAGTATCTTACTTGAATTGTCGTCGATGTTAAAAATATAATGAAAATTCCTTTGATAAAAATACGTTATTATAAATAATAATTAAATTCAACTAATTATTGTGTAATATATTACATTGTATTATACATATAATAATTTATATTGTTTAATGTCCAAATTCCAAATTATACAATTTCAAATTTTACCGCACAATTTAAATATCGGGAAGTTTATACGGTTACTCATACTGACAAGTTTACAAATGGCGTCAAATAGCTGAATGTTTGTTAAATGTAACCAACCGTTGCCATAGTGAAATCTTGAATGGAATTTGGGTTATATTGAGAAAATTTACTCTCTGCGATTAAAATTTAACAACACCATTTAGTGAACCGTTATTGCTTTTACAATTTTAATTAAAAAAAGTATTTCGTTTCTTGGTATCGCCAATTGTCATCGTTGCTGTTTTTTGTCATTGGAATAGTCCATTTTATTTTACGACAAAATCAAATTTTTGAGCAATTGTAGAAAAATGGGAAAACAAAAATGGTTTCTTATTTATTGCAAGGCAGATGATTCGCACTCAATTATTCCTATAAAAGATATAATTGGCAGAACTCGAAATATTGATATCAAGGATAATATAAAATTTTTGTATAACAATGCTGAGTATGAAGGAGTAGTTAAAAATTTTGGTTGTAAGTATATCTATAACCTATAATATATGTAAATTTGAACTTATAAACAAAAGTTATAATTAATGATACAACAAAGTTTTACTGTACATTAGATTTATTTGTTATTCTATTTTTTATTTTATTTTATAATTCTAAATGTATGTAGTTATTATTATAATTATTTACTTTTTATTTCAATATTTATTTTTCAGACGATGACAAGTTTAAAGACCTTGAGAAAGAAATGAAGAATTTAAATAAGCATAAGGATAACCCCAATTTTGCTGATATAGCTACTCGCAACACTCGGAATCGAACGGCTTTACAGAAAGGTGTCAAAGTTAATGTGAACCAAAATACTTCGCAAAAGGTTGTCTTATTCAAATTAATATATTTTTAATGTTTTCAAATGTATTTATTTTATAAAACCTGAATATTTTGAAATATTTTGCAATTTTGGAAAAAGGGAAGAATTAAAGAATTTGAACACATAAAAAAGTTAAAAAAACTGTAAATTTTAATAAAACAAATATTAATATATTTGAAAACTTGTGGAAAAATACAAGAATAGAAAATGATGAAAATTAAACATTTTTAAAAAATTATATGTTTGGAACAGAAATAAACAAATTGAATAAATACATCATTTTGAGAAAATAAAAAAAATGAAAAACATTAAAAATTTAAAAAATTGTTTACAAAATGAATGTTTTGAAAAATAAAATCTTTTTCAAGCACTTGATGATTTTGGAAAGAAGAAAATGTTAGAAGAATTAAAACTTCTAAATTCTTATTAAGAATAAGCTCAAATTTTAAAAAAATAAAAAAGAAACGTTAAATTTGAAAATTAATAAAAAATTAAACATTTGAAAAACTTTTTTATTTAGACAAAAAAATTAAAAATGTTGAAAGAATTAAAAGTTTCGTAAAACGACAAAAGTTTAGAAAAAACGAAAAAATAACTAGATGAAAAAATTGCAATTTGGTAAAAAAATGAAAAATTATGGAAAAAAATGCAAAACCGAAAAATGTTTAAAAATAAAGAAAATGTTGGAATTATGATTTTTAAGAAAAAGATGAGATGATTTTTAAGAAAAATAAAAGAATTGAAAATTAAAAAAAAATGTTTATAGATAGAAAGTTTTAATTATTTTATTATTTTAATATTTGATCATTTAGGCCACATAAATAATTAAAAATGTTAACAAATAAAAAAAGTACAAAAATTTTTAATGTATAAAAAATCAGTTAATAATGTGGAAAAACAAAAATATTGGAGAATGTTTTAAAAATTAATACAAATTTGAAAATTTGATAAACTTGATTATTTTAGCTCTCTAGGGAGCTAAAACGTGTATATCTTGTCTATCTAGTAGGCATCTTTTAATTGCAAAATCGGGTTAAACAAAAAAGCACGATCAAATCACATGATACCGAAAATGATACATTAACGTTTTCAGGCGAAAGGAAGCAAAGACTTACGAACAGAATTCGAAAATCCAAAGGTAACTAAAATATAATTAATATTATTGTTCTATTTTTAAAAAGTATTCCTCGCTGTACCCGAGCAAATGTTAGCAAATATTTTTCTTCGTGTCTAACTTTAAATTATATTACTATATTTATTCAAGAAATTAAATATAAATTATAGTCAATCCTAGAAAAATTAATTGAATATAACCATATATGATTTCCGAATTCAATATTTAAATCTATATACAATTATACAATTATAATTCAATTATTACATAGGCGAGTGTTTCCAAAGTAATTTCATCTGACTTGAGTGACGATGAAACTTCGGATGTCCAGGAATTCGAAAATTTAGGAAAAACGAGCAAGATCACCAATGCTATTATAAACAAATTTGACATCAAAGATAATGACACTAACAAAAACAGAAAGACTGATAAAACCGAAAAGGAAAGTCGCAGTCAAAAAAAGGAAATCTTAAAAGTATGATTATCTATTCAATATTTTTAACAAATTTCAAAAAACTACAAAATTGTTTATTCTACCTGTATGATAATAGAACCAGATTCCATTTATCCGTTTGTATAACTTAAAATTAATGTAAAAAACATAAAATAAATTTTTTATATAACAAAAAATAAAAAATGTTAAATTAAAAAGAAACGTTAAATTTGAAAATTAATAAAAAATTGAACATTTGAAATTCTCTTTTATTTAGACAAAAAAAAAATCAAAAATGTTGAAAGAATTAAAAGTTTCATAAAACGACAAAAGTTTAGAAAAAATAAAAAAATAACTAGAATTTGAAAAAATTGGAATTTGGTAAAAAAAGTTTAAAAAATGAAAACTTATGGAAAAAATGCAAAATCGAAAAATGTTTAAAAATAAAGAAAATGTCTGAATTATGATTTTTAAGAAGAAGATAGAAAAATAAAAGAATTGAAAATTTAATAAATATTTTTAAACCTTAAAAACGCAAATATTATTTGATATTTGCGCGGCGTAGTGTCCGCGTTTTTTATCAAATTTTGAGCAAATTAAGATTTTTTAATCAAACTTTAATCAAACTTTAACCATGAGCGCCACACTGTAGGGTTAATTACTATATCTAATAATAAAATATATATTTATATTTTAGGAAATGAGAAAAAGTGTTGATAAAACACTTAATCTGGTAAATAATATTTATAATTATTAGAAATATATGTGTATAAGAATATTATAGTGTATTTTAATGGATATTATTTCAAATTTCTTGTTTGTAATGTCGCAGGATCTATTGGATAGTGAAAGTGACTTAGACGTAGATGACAAAATTTTACTAGAAAAGGTGAATTATTAATTTATTTAATTTACACAGAAAAAATATACAGGAGAGGCTTCATATATTATACCTAATTTATATTTTTATATAATTTTAATATATTTGTATTTTATTTATAAAAATTTTTTTGTTATCTAGATTAAAGCTAAATATTTGGCTAAACGCCAAAAGAAAGAAGAAAGGTTAGACATTGCACGAATGCAATCATTGTTTCAGTCGTCGGTAAATATAACTATTAAATTAAAATATATTTAAAAGTGAAAAAAATATGGACAATTCTCACAAACCTTCGATTTTGCGATAAGACATTGCACAGAGAAACCGACGTCGCAAAACTTGTGAAAAATTCGTAAGTTTAACGATATGTATCGTAACAGGTGCGATATATATCGTAAAACTTACGAATTTTTCGCAATTTTTGCGACGTCGGTTTCTCTGTGTGTTTTGTTCTTAAAATGTAATAATTATTGTTTATTTCATTAATAAGATATATTTAGGTTTATTTATACAAATGGATTAAACGCTATATAATATATATTCTAAAGAGTTGAGTTATAAATTCAATAGCTTAAATCAATGCTGTTCATCATTACACTCAGAATACAGTAGAGCTATCAGAACTCCACTTAACGTTCATCGTAGAACTCTGACTATTCGAAGTTCGTGCTTCTCCATATGGAGTTCTGAAAGCCCCGAACACGAGAAATGAAAAGAAATATGGTGTCCTAATTCTAACCTCAAAGTAGCCATATTCTTTTTTTTCATGTTCGGAGCTGTCAGAATTCCACTCGGAGAAGCATCAACTCCGAATAGTCGGAGTTTTACGATGCACTCTAACTGGAGTTCTGACAGCTCCACTGTATTCTGAGTGTATATTTTGAATAACATTAAAATATATTATAGTAATAATATATTCAAGGAACAGTTAAGTTAAAAGTTCGTGAAAAATAGCCATATAAGTATTTAAGAGTATGTACACAATCAAAAATGATACATTATCGTTTTCAGGCGAAAGGAAGCAAAGACTTATCAACAGAATTCGAAAATGCAAAGGTAACTAAAGTAAGGCAGATGTACCAGTTGCAGAACATGTCCTAAAAACAGAACATTCATTAGAGTGACAAGGACAGATAATGTATTTTAAATGGGCGTTCCGGTATTGGGACCGATTCTTAGCTGTTTCGATACTGGGACATTTACCTTATAATTAATATTATTGTTCTATTTTTAAAAAATATTCTTCGTTGTGTCCGAGCAAATGTTAGCAAATATTTTTCTTCGTGTCTAACTTTAAATTATAATGCTATATATATTCAAGAAATTAAATATGAATTATAGTCAATCCTAGAAAAATTAATTGAATATAACCACATATGATTTCTGAATGCAATATTTATGTCTATATACAGTTATACATTTATAATTCAATTATTACTTGTAGGCGAGTGTTTCCAAAGTAATTTTATCTGACTTGAGTGACGACGAAACTTCGGATGTCCAAGAATTCGAAAATTTAGGAAAAACGAGCAAGATCACCAATGCTTTTATAAGCAAATTTGACACCAAAGATAATGATACTAACAAAAACGGAAAGACTGATAAAACCGAAAAAGAAAATCGCAGTCAAAAAAAGGAAATCTTAAAAGTATGATTATCTATTCATTATTTTTAACAAATTTCAAAAAACTAGAAAGTTCTTTATACTACCTGAATGGTAATAGAACCGGCTATTGCCAGATTCCAGTTATCCGTTTTTATAACTTAAAAGTAAAGTAAAATACATAAAATAAATTTTTTATATAAAAATACTGCAAATGAATATTAATTTGCCTTTTATTAAAATATACATAGAAAAATAAATATTATGTACATATTGTCACATTTCTACAGAGGCGATAACTGGTATTAACATAGCGATAGTCAGTGCCATTTTAAATGCTCCAATTTAAATTTCATAAAATTTGGTCCATTATATAGGTTTTAATAGTTTTGTATTGACAATTCAATATGTATGTTTATGTACATGTATAATTTAATTCTTACTTCTAGGAGAGTGTTTCCAAAGAAGTTTTATCTGACTGTGATTATGACAGGAAAAATGACAGTATTGCTAATAATGAAGCTACGAGAAAAAGAAAAATGGATAAAGTCGAGAAAGAAAGCAGCAAGAAGAAGAAAATCTCTAAAGTATGCTTTTTATTAGTTATTTTTAATAGACTGAATTTTTTTCTTTATACTAATTTTGATTATTGATTATTTTATGTCAAGTAATATATATTTATTTTTTACAGAAACCTACTAAAGTATTTGTGGGCAAGATGTTCATACATGAGTCAATGGAAAAAGATGTATGTAATTAATATTAAAAGTATTTCATAAATAGTATATTACTTAACAATTAAAAAACGAGTTTTATGTTGGCAGCCCGAAGGGCTGTGTTATCTTTTTGAGTGGAATAAATACGTTTGCTTTAAAAGAAGTTTAGAAGGAAGAGGGGAAAGGGGAGGAAAAGGAGAATGGTTTTCAAAATCTGATGTTTTTTAATAAAATACGATTTTATAAGATGAATTTATTTTTTAAATCCCATTTTATTAATATTTCAATAATATTCATAAAATTAGTTGAACATTAGTAGATTATTAATGTTGTATTTTGTTTTATTTCGTATATATTTTTATGTATTTTTTTCACATCAGTATTGTCAGTTTAGGTCCTTTTGAATATACTGAAAATGCTCTAAGTTCAGTAAAATATATTGATTGACGAATAAATAATTACTTCCAGAAATATTAAAAGAACATTCTCTTCAGGAAAAGAATTATTAATAAATGTTACAAAATGCTATGTTGGGAGAAGAGGGATTAATATAACTCCATTTTTGTAAACGTATTCTTAATGCCTCCTTATTAATAATAATAATAATTCATAACTTTTATTTGAATTCTACTTAAAATGTTTTGTATTATTTTTATCTTTCAGGTTAAGGAATTGATTTCGGATTCAAACGTTTTTATTAATAAAGACAAACTGCGAAACATTATTTCAGCAGCTACAAAAGCAACTTCGTTGTGTCGGAATTTGATGACTAGTATATTTACTCAAGAAGCTTTAGTAGCTTGTTCCCTCAGAGGAGGTGTTCCAAAAGGACAGCATCATTGCGAAATTCGCCCTGGATTAGACAAAAATGGAGTGGAAACGATAATAAGTAATTATAAAGAAACCTTTTCCTCTTCTTATAAAGAAACATTCTTCTAAATGTATATATTTATACATATTTCATACATGTTACTGTGTACGCATATTATAATTAGTATATTATAACAACATATAAACAATATATGAATTATATATGAATAATATATTAACATTATTATCAAGGCTTGAAAACCAATTCATATACGGTTCCGGTTTCGGTTAACGGTTCTGCTGCGATTTCGCTTTCTGTTTCGGTCTTTCTCTTCTCAAATAATACGGTTACGGTTACTGGTTCTGAACCGGTTCAGAACCAGTTCCAAACATTTTTAAATTAATAATGAATTAATAGCATATTATTAACGATTTTAGTAGAATAACCCTTATTTATTAATTATTAAAAGCTTTTATTTAACGTACACTGTTTAGCGTCAAATCTTGTAACGCAAAATTAGAATACTTTTAATGAAGATAAAAGATTGAAACTTTGAGGATATGTTCAGAGTCGATGACAATTCATTTTTATGATATTTCTACGGGCGTGGACCATCCCCACTCTCACCTCCCATGTATTATTTTGTTTTTAATATCAGCAGTCTGAAATTTTGGGGATTTATTCCTGTCCGATAATAAAACAGTTTTGTGATGTTAAAAAATTGAAAATAAATCAATAAAATATGCATAAATCTCAATTTCAAAAAACCTATTGGAAACCGGTTTTGGAACCGAAAACGTTTCAATCAGTTTCGGTTTTTACAAAAACCGTTTTTACCATATATCGATTTCGGTTTCGGTTCGGCAATGTGAATCGGTTTTTAGCGGTTATCGGTTTCGGTTACGGTTTCAAGCCTTGATTATTATTAACAATAAATTTTTCGTTTTACTAAGAAGAATGTGTTTTATACATAAATCATACATATATTACATATGCATTATTTTTCTTTCTCTGTCTTTTTTCTTGGGTTTATATATTTATTTTTGAATTTGTTGTGTATATAACATATGTATGGACTAAAAGAATTTAAAAATTTTTAGATTTTGCATTAGATGTGCAAAAAGAAATGAAGTGGAATCCAAGACTAGTAAAACCACAAATCACAAGGAGCATGGCTTGCAAGTTGCAAGAAATACATGATGAAAATAGAGAAATGAAAGAAAAAGAAGTTCTAAAGGACAATGGAAGTTCCAAAGACACCAATGACAGTTCTGATTCAAATGAGTAGCAGTTCATTAAGTTCCGTTGCAGTTATTATTCTTATTAATAGTGTTAAGAAGTACATATTGACAGTGTTGCTGTTGCAATTTTCAATTTGGAATAAACTAATATAATAATAATTACGTATATGTTATAATACAATCTTACATCACCGTACTCGTCATATTATAAATGTAATTTTTTGTAATAAAAAGTTTGGCGCTAAGTTTCAAGTCATTTTATTAAACGGGATACAGGTAAAGTAAAAAAATTAGCCGAAAGGTCATGACTTTTTTAAGATTAGATATATAGATTTTATTATCATCTATCCTGCAGCTTGTACATGTATTGACAGGGATCAGCGAGTATGTGTCATTAAAGTCATATATTACTCGATAACTTCCTTCCAATGTTAATTAATTGTCTCCATTAAGGGAAGGGAGAATTTCCCACTTTTAAAAATTGGAAGGTTAATGAATGTGGAAATACATAGCTCCTAGTAAGTAATATAGATTTTTTATTATTTATATATAGATTTTTAATTATTTCTTTAGATGCATAATTATTAAGGTATTGGCCCTAAATTGCGTAAAAAATAATTTTTACATGCGAATTACAGCGCCATTTATCACGAATCAAAAATATTTTAAATAAAACATACGTACAACGAATCACTTAAAATGTAACTTTAAATGGATTTATTAATAAATTTACATTGAAAGTTAATGATTTTTATAATCTGCCACTATTTATTGATTACCTTTTGAATGAAATATCGATTTTTATTGTGCCATATAAGAATCAAGCTTAATATATAAAATATTCACACCGGCCCGTTATGTTCCCACCTTCTTCTACTAAATTGAAATAATTATTTTAAATATAGTTCATGTAAAAACATAAACATACTTACATTATACATATATATATATATTTATCCTCTGCTCTGTAGGTAGTGTCCTATAAATCACATATCACTGTGTATATGACGTTAAAACAATCTGTTTTTTTTCATGTTCCAATTTTTCACTCTGAACATAAAACACCGTTAAAGGTTGGACCTGCTCAAACTCCAAAATTCACATGGATAACAGGATTTTTAATTTTGAACATAGCATGTAGAATTTTCTATGTGAACATAAATTATCGATAAATCATATTTAATTTATATTTATAATTGATGTATTTGCATTTATGGCTCAGTTAGATATAAAATAAATATAATTTATTGTAATTTTTACGAATAAAAAATATTATAATTCACATATGAATTAAGGTAAAGTACCCAGTGACGGGCAATTGTATTGGAGTGAAAAGGATAGACAATTCATTTCAAATGGGCTGCCCGTCACTGGGTCAGATTCTTAAGCCTGCCCGTCACTGGGTACTTTACCTTATATACAATCTATGTATGACCAGTTTTCTGCATAATTTATTACATAATTTTCTAATTCTATTTAATTAAATATAAATTATACAATAAATTATGTTTATTTTATGCCTAGACGAGTATTAACTGTCTACTTAATTATATATATAATATATAAAATTTGTATATAATCAGTATATAAGCATTTTATATACATATATTATATATCATTTACGGTATTTTCTATGCAAAGAAATATGTCAGAACTATGTAAATATTATGTATAATATTATATTATGAATTGTATTAATATATTATACATATATTTTTCGTTTCGTTTCTGCATACGAAATTATTTATAAACTGTATTTAATACTTTGCATAATTTGTAATTAAATCTTAAATATGCACCAAATTAAACACAATACCTAAACTTTACATAGTATGTAGAATTTGCTATGTGAAAATAAATTATGAATACATTATATTTAATTTATACCTATAATTTATGTATTTATTTTATGACTCAATTAGGTATAAAACAAATATAATTTATTGTAGTTTTTACGCATGAAAAGTACAATAATTCATATATGAATTATATACACTTTATGTATGCCCAATTTCATACATAATCTATATATATTTTTTATGCATACTCAGATGCATAATTTATTATATAATTTATACATATATTTTTAAATAATTTATACCTATTTTTTTTACTCGGGTAATTATTTCTGTTAAACTCCAACCAGATTGTTCGAGTTGAACATC
>JABFQK010000235.1:0-11697 GCA_022816885.1 Trissoscelio sp. ZL-2020
GAATGTTTTAAATTTTGTAACATTTTGAGAATTTTTGATTTGAAAATTTTGAGTTTTGGACATTTTTAAAAATTTTGAGCATTTTGGAAATGTTTGACAATTTTGAGAATTTGGGAAAATGTTGAAAATATTTTAAAATTTTGAAAACGTTGAGAATTTTGGAAATTTACAAACTTTATAGTAAAGTTAAAGTAAAGTGAAAGCAAAAACTTGATTCCACTCCAAACAACTGAATACATAAATTCAAAAATACCTCATTAAATATCGAGGGATCCAAATCACCGAGCACATCCAAAGCTCTTGGTTTATTATTCGCAGTAAAATGCATCGGGCCTACTGGCTGCTTATTCTTCTTATTCTTCTTACTTTCCTTCTTATCCTTCTTCTTCAATTTCTCCTTTTTCTTATCATCCGACATACTTTCAGCTTCATCTTTAATTTCCTTCTTTATAATAACTTCATCATTCTCTTTCTTTATCGTCAACTATAAAAAAAAAACAAAAAAATTAAAATTCAAAGTCCAACTTTTTTGTAAAATTCAGTTTTAAAATTAATTTAAAACAAAAAAACAAACCTTATCAGGCTTAAGTTTTGGCTTTTTATTTTCATCTCCAGAACTATCATTTTCCTCGACAATTTCCTTAGTAATAGCATTTTTAATGTCCTTCGGCTTCCTAGGCTTTCTCATTTTTGCCTAAAAAAATATAATTTAATTAATAAATAATGCTTAATTTGACATTTTTTATTCATTTTTATATATAATAACATTTAAAACAACATTTTACACGGAAAACAACATATATATAACTCATACATTTATGCTGAAAGGGGACGTGAGGATTGGGAAGGTTACCTCAGAATGCAAGTCTACATTTGGATCGAGATCGAAGTCCTGCTAATCAAAGAATTCAAAAAGTCATGCAGAAAAAGAATCAGATCATTTTTTGTTTATTTTCATGTTTACCCAATACCAAAACTAATTTTTGGTACGAGTAAAAAGAAAATTAAATTATTTTTAAGTGTAAAAAATAAAAAAACGTACCACTCCTTGTCTAAGGTCCATTTGTTTTTTGAGGATTTTTAGTAGATATTCGCCACGGGCGTTCAGTTTTTTGAAATCTGCCTTATTACCGTTAGGTGTGGAAATTTTCTCGCCTAATTTTAAATTGGGGTCCATTTTAATTGCTTCCCAAGATCCCATACCATGTTGGTAGATTCCTTTTAGCAGTTTGGAATCGTCTTCAATTGACCAGTCACAATCGAAGTTTGCTGGCTTCAATCTGAAATTATAAGTTTAAATTAAAGAATGTGATTTTTAAGAAAAAAAGAATGCAGAATTATTAATCTTAAATTATAATTATGAAATTATTGATATATATTCAATATTGCAGATAGATTATTTATAATTATTAATTAATATAGATTATTTATATATTAATAATTCATAATTAATTATATAAGATTGATAATTTTATTACAAAATTCAATACGATAGTTACAATTAAAAATTAGTATATTATGCACCAAAATTTTCCACATTTTCCAAAATTCTCAAAATTTTCCAAATTTTCCAAAATTTGGACATTTTTGGAAATTTTGAGAATTTTTGAAAATTTAAAAATTTTGAGATTTTTTGAAATTTTTGAAAATTTTTGATAATTTGGATAATTTTGGAAGTTTCTGAAATTTTGTACATTTTTGGAAATTTTGAGAATTTTTGACAATTTGAAAATTTTGGAAAAGTGGAAAATGTTGAAAGTTTGTATAATTTTGAAAATATGTATATGTTACTGCACAAGGAAGAGTAAGCATATTAATATAGGAAAGTTCATGTAAAGTTAAAGTAATGTTAAAGTAATGTTAAAGTAAAGTAAAAGGAAAATTAAAGTAAAGTTAAAGGAAAGTTAAAAGAAAGTTAAAGGAAATTGAAAGCAGAAACATGATTCCACTCCTGTTCAAATATTGTATTATTGACTATTATTAATATTTTTCATAATTTATTTTCAAAAATTTTCTATAACATTATTTTTCTTTTTCAGTAATGTCGAATCAAAGACAAAAAACGCCCCGGCGAGCGGCTTCACAAAACATTGTGAACGAGGGTAAAGGTCGAGGAAGATCTGCTCCTAATATCCATGCATCAATGTCAGTTCCGGGAGGCCAAGGAACCGCCGCTTTAAGTGCCAATACAATGTCCGTTCCCGGTGGCCAAGGAACCTCTGCTTCCGGTATCCAAGGAACCTCTGCTTCCGGTATCCAAGGAACCTCTGCTTCCGGTATCCAAGGAACCTCTGCTTCCGGTATCCAAGGAACCTTTGCTTCCGGTATCCAAGGAACCTCTGCTTCCAGTGGCCTTGTTTTTACTTCAGGACGCCCTGGGATCTCTGCTTTGAGCGCGCTGGGAAATTGTTCTCAAAGAACACCGGGAGTTTCGGCTCCATGCGGCTCAGGAGTTGCCGCTTTAGGAGGTCCTGGGACCTCTGCTTCAAGCGATCCAGCAATCTGTGCTGCAGGTGGCCCTCGTAATAATGAAGTAAGTAAAATTTGAATTTGAAAAGAAATATTCTTCTATTGTTTGGTCCATCATTTGAAATTCAATAATTATCCATTTAATGGATAATTATTAAAGATTTAAATAAATATTGTTTAGTTTTTGATTTTGCTTTATATTAGTTCCAGGGCTGGGCAATTACTTGTAAAAAATGTAATTAATTTCAAATTACTAATTACTTGTGAATCATGTATGTAAATATTTAATTACAAATACATTTGTTTCAAGTAATGAAATACTTAATTACAAATACTTGTATTTAAATACAAATTGTAATTAATTACATAGTTTTATAATACATTTAAAATTATATTTTCTTTTTTAAAAACAAAATTTGAAATTAAGGTAGTTCCGCAGTAAACACGTTGACGTCAGAATTTAATAGCAATTTAAATATTTGTTAAGGTAGTTCCTCAGTAAAGTCGTTGACGTCAAAATTTAATAAAAATTTGAATATTTGTTAATGAATTTTTAATATACAATTTGGCAAAGTTTCGTCAAATTTGACTTGCTGTAAGCCGAGATATTGAGAGTCCAAAATACATAAAAGTACATTGCTATCATATGGAATGCTGCTCATAAGTATACATTTTTTAATATAACTTTCAGAATAATTGTCAGATTTGCTCAAAAAACGATCACAAAATAGCTTGAACTAAGACAATTATAATCCACGTCAAAAGAAAGTGATTCTGTACATAGTTTCAAAGTTATTGTAGTTTATATTTGGAAAATGTTCATTAAGACGCCATATTGAGAAAGATACTGCATTTCTATTGGCTGTTGGAGTACAGTCTCGCTGAAAATGTTTGATAAAACATCAATTTTTTTATTAGTTTGTGCTTAATTAATACAAATAATGTAATATATTTACATAATTTACATTCATATTAGTTAATAAAAAGAAATTTAAATAAATTTGTAATTTATTAACTTTTGAATGAGACTGTCACTATAGAACTACCTTAACGAAGTATTAATATACAATTTGGCAAAAAAATTCATTAAGACGCCATATTGAGAAAAATCCTGCATTTCTATTGGCTCTTAAAGTAGTCTCGTTGAAAATGTTTGATAAAACTTCAATTTTTTTATTAGTTTGTGCTTGATTAATACAAGTAATGTAATATATTTACATAATTTACATTCATATTAGTTAATAAAAAGAAATTTAAATAAATTTTTAATGTATTAACTTTTGAATGAGACTGTCACTATAGAACTGCCTTAATCAGTAATAATCTATATTAACAAAAAATAAGAAGTGGTTTTAATATAAACATTAGAAAATCTTAATTTTTGAAAACTTTATTTCATTTCAGTAATACATAGTAAAGACTAGTTTCCATATGTTGTTATTAATAAATAATGAATCATTTTTTAATGAATCATCAACTACTTTGACCAGTACACTGTTATATTAAGAAACTTGATTTGTTTAAAAAATAATTGTATTTATGATTCAGAAGAGTTCAACAGCGCAATTAATCATTGAAGCTCTTCGATAACATTAATATGTAATTTTATAAGTTAAATTTCATTGTGAGGTTTATTTGAACGAAAGTTGAATTAATTTGAATGATTTATTACATTATACACTAAACAATAACATTAAATACATATTACATTTATACATTAATATGTGCAAGATATAAAATTGTAAGATTTAAGTTCGTTCTGCATACGGAACGACAATTAAATAACGTCACATAATTGAATGGTTTACCTAGTTTGAAATCATTGATTTGCAAAACTGAAGTAACGCGCGAAAAGATATTGTATTTACAAGTGAAATACATTAAATTATAACAATTAGGTATTTTTTGCTCCCAAAGGCATCAGTTTCTTTTCTTTTTATATTAAATGACTCATCACATAGAAATGTGTAATTTTATACACATGATAACGTACATTCACGTAAAGTGTACACCATAAGTATGATTTTGTTATAAAAAAATATACCACCCTGCAGAAAATCCACAAAATATCTTATCCAAATACGTGTTATTTCAATTTCTCTACATGCTTTTCTACTTGTTTAATTCATTAATTTTCCACACAGAAAAATTTAAATTCTTCCAAAAATTTATGTTATATTCTAACTGCTTTTTTTTCTTTTTATTTTATTCTATGCCTAGAATCGTGTTTTTCAAATTTGCTATAAAGATTTTATAATAGTATCATTTTCAGTAGTCATCTAAACTGAAATAGCAAAACTAGTTGAAGAAAAGGACGAAAAATCGAATAACACTTGTTACATAAAATGCACTTGTAAAATGACTCGGACAAATGAATAATTATTAAATTCAATAATTATTAATTGAATAAAAAATTATCATTTGCGATGAGAAAAGATTGATTCGTTTATTTTGGCGCGATTGTATACATTCAAATTAACCGCCAAGTTTTGGATTGTCCACGTATAAATGACCGTGATGCATTATAGTAGCCAAAGTACCAGCGATCATTGCCGCCCAGAAAAGCATGTATAATAAGATTTCAGTTGTATAATTCGAAGGCATTATGATATGCGCGACGAGCATTGACGATGCTATTAACAATACAAGTGGGAAGGTTACGTATCTCCAACTCTTTCCAGCTGCTAAAGGACAATCGCAGCCGATCCATTCGTCGTCGCGTACGATATAACGTCCCAAAAATAAGCTTATCGAATCCTGGAAAAATAATTTAGTAATTAATATATTTGTTTTATTTTAGTAACAGTTCTATTCAGGTGGTAACAGTTCCTAATAAAAAATTTACCTGTCGAAAGCCATCAGCAAAATTATTTTTGAAATATCGTGTTAATGAATTCCACCCATCATTAAGTATCCCTCTTTTCGTTCTTTTGCCAAGTCGAGTAAAATCGGTTTTTAAAGCACCAGTTCCAGAATATTGTGTGCTAATTACATCCGCATTATCAGCCCATACCTACAAAACATTAAAAATTTGCATGAATTATTTGGTAAAATGTATTTGATAACATTTTTTGTATCAATTGAAGCAAACCTGTTTGAACTGATGTTCCAAAGCAGGATATTCTTCGATGCGTTGAAGTACTCCAAGCTTGTTTAAAACATCATTTAATACTCGTTTTGCAATCATACTTTGCACGACATTCGTGCGATCTAAACAGTCAATGCAATTTGTCCTGAAAACTCCATCCTGGACGGATATGAGAGCGCCATCTTTCGTGAGTAAGAAGTAACCGATCTGCTCGAGGTCAGGTGCCAGGCGGTCCATCAGCATATTCAGTCTGTCCCCGCGCACTTTGCTGCACTCTGTGTGCAAATCAAATGCTTCGTAACGCACATTGTCATAATTTATTCTATGAACTGTACGCCGAAACATTTCTTGCATGACTCCTTCTGCTCCTTGGTGATCGATCTATAAATAAAATAAGATTTTATAATATTTTATACAAACTTTTTGTATATATTTTCATCTTTTATTACCAATTATTCATTAGTTATTTCTGATTAATCTTATGCGAACTACCAAATTAATTTATACAATAAAAACATACCAAATTGACTAATATTTGTTTTCCATAATGAAAGATTTGTGCATCGAGGTGTCGAGCACAAGCAGTCTGGTGGTCCTCCTCGAGACTTAATTGAGGCTTAGGTTTGTACTTTAAATTAGGGTTTTGTTTCCAGAACAGTGGTATGGAACCGCGAGTTTGAACAAATGAGCTGCGGTCTCCGTTGACCTCAAGGATTTGCTCGACTTCAACGTAATTGGACACATTTCCTTCTCTGTCGATACCACGAGAAAACAGCCTAGTTCCTGCACGATTAATACTGCGACGAGAAATAATACCCCAGTTGAACGGTATACCATTTACCACAAATGTATTCAGTGAAATGACTATTTGATAATTTATATTAAGGAAAATTGATTGACAATTATTTGACACATTTTTTTAGATTTTTAAAACAACTGTTGGATGAAAAATTGAAATTTTGTTGACCATGTAGTGTTATATTTTTCACAGACCTTGGCATTATTCATTTTCATTTAATACAAGGCATTAAAATCAAATTTTGAAATAAAATAAAGTGAAACATTTATTTTATTAAATTGTCAATTTTACAATTTGATTGTTGTTTTAGCAATATATTTTTTTAGTACGATTATGATGCATCATTAAGGGGATCGTCCAGTAAAATGGCTAAAATATGAACTATTGGACCCATTTTTATGAAATTTTGTTTACCCATAGCTATCAATTGATAGAAAAGAAAAATAAACTCGTATTAATAGGGTATTTTCACAAAGTTAAAGGTACATCAATTTTAATCCGATTTCGATGCGATTTTGATCAAAATGATCGAAATTTAATATAGAACAAATTTGTAAGATAGAATTTTAATACCATATATAGATTTCTGACAATCCACAACTTTATGCAGATATGTCAAAAACATGCCTAAAAACATATTTTTCTGCGTTTTTTTTGTACTTATGTGCATAACTTTTTTTATAATTAAATAATCAAAATTCTGTCTTAATCTATTCATTATTAAATTTTGAACATTGTGGCGAAAACTAAATCAAAATCGGATGAAAATTCGTGTACCTTTAACTTTTTAAAGTTGAGAAATTGTACAAGAAAATTTTTCGAGATAATCGAGTTTAAAATAAAAAGATTTGTTTTTCCCATTGGAAAAATATGTAAAAAAACGTTTTCTATATGTTTCTCTTGTAAAACGGATAACACTATATTATACAGTACATCTCAGAATCAGAATATGCAATACAAAAAATTTCGTCAAAAATCACTGGACGGTTCCCTTAATGAGATTATAAGTAAAATTATCTAGAAGTTGATGACCTTAATGAAATTCTTTTTATAGTTTTAGATTAAATTGAAAGGATACATCCATGGATGATAGGCAAGCAAAATTTATGTTGCTCCGGTCGTTGTGCCAACTCGCGGAGAAGATAAGCGTTCCATATAAACCTTGGATCAGCTCTTTCAAAAAGCGGCATCTAGACGGCATCACAAAACAGTAAAAAAGATTATGTATTAATGAAAATTTGAATAACTATTGATTAATACCAAATGTATACCAAAGATATTTAACATTGAAACTAATTTAAATGAAAAAAAGCTGACGAACTAACAATGAATTTTCAACAAATTCTTACATGAAATATTGAAATATATATACGTGTAACAAAGTTAAGAATGATGAAACTTTTATACACAGAAAGATACAGTTATGCATGTTACAATGTAACTCGACAAGTGTACAAGTTTTATTCAGTGTAAGTGTATAAAGATATACATTATAATAGTTTTGTATCAATAGTGCTAGACAGTAAGATACTCGTGGCTTTGAATAGAAAAAAATGCTCATTAGCAATTGTAACAAATGCATGTAATTAATGCATAGGTGTAATATTATCACTATCAATAAGTACTTACATGTTTCTTTTTAGCGCCAGAACTCTAGGAAGAGTAAATGACACAAAAACATATGAATGATTCGTTCAGATTGAAAAAAAAGGAAAAAAAAATTTCTCGAAAATTTCATTTGCATTTCACACATGACGTTAATTTATTTAGCTACAACAAAGCCATTCCATGTTCACGTATAGCATGAAATTCTCGAAAAATTGTTTATGCATTTGTTTATGAGTTGTTTTCAAAGATTATTCATATTGAATATGTCTATTGTTATCAGTTTTTGAATATAATACAACTGAAACATTGTTAAATATTATACAACACAGTAAATATAATGTTGATTATTTGTATTCATATGTTCATTTTATCACCAATCCATCATTTCTATTGTTGGTCAAATAATAAATAATCAATTATTACTCTACGTAAGTTTTTAACTAATAATATGGAACAAGGCTGATGCTTATAGGTCAAATTATATACAAACTCTATTATTAATTATTGTTAATGAAATCATTAATTTCTTGTCTGGCACCATTTTGTTACCTTTTTTTTCAATTTACCTATATACATGTATTATAATTGTATAAAGTATATTAACCTGTAAAAATTCAGGCGTTGTATTATGAAGCCTTTGCATCGTGTGACTTAAATCGTAAGTATAACTGAAGTAAAAATGTGGAGTATTTAATATCGACTGTATCATTTCTACGTAAGTCTCATTGCTTTCCCATTGTTTCTCGTTCAAGTGCAACGAAGATGTCTCGTAACGGACCATTTCTGTGGACACTATCCTGTATATTTGTTGGCCAGCAATGGTACCCACTTTTTCCGCTTCGGTAATAACCAGCAAATATCGACATGACAAAAGTCGAATGATTCCAATTATTCCCCATATTTTCTTGCGGTTTGCTATATCTGGAATCTGACTAGCTGATCCAACTGAAATTTAAAATAATTTTACTTTAGTATCTTTCATATTTTGGTTTATTCATTAAAAGCAATCACCTTAATTTTATTTTTAAAGTTTATATATATATATTTTTTTTTTATGTTCTTATTAATAAAAATGACGTATTTAGAAATGCCACTTTAAACATTATTAAATATTATATGAATAATTTAAATAATAAATTCAATCAGTTCAAATAAAGAGTAAATAATAAATTACATTCCAAGCCAGTACAATTTATCATACAAAACTTGGTGAACTTTAATTCAATGTTGAAATCTATAATACCAAACAATTGTTAGAAGTCATTGATATAAATCCTTGATCTGGCACTTTACAGATCTTTACATAAATTATGAATATTCCATACACTTTGCACTATACCATAGGCGCAGTTTATACACTAGAAGTTATCAAAGGTCTATATTTACTGCTTTCATTCAATCGATAATTATGAAAATTTTAATTTCTCTGAGCGTACGCAATTGTTTACATCAATTTTGTAACGTATGAAATGAAATAAACAACAAAAATATATTTTACAAAATATACAAACAATAATTAATAATTAAACGGAAATATGTATTTTTAAACGATTTTATCAATGCGGATATTAAATGTTAGTTTAACACGCAGACATGACAAATAAAAAAACCACCAATCAGTGGAGCTATCAATGACTATACGATATTTCCCCTATTTCACCTTGCAAATGTATTCGATAATTATCTCTGTCCAGTACGAGCAAGATCTTGGCTTCCACAGACTCCACGTACAATTTTTCGTACGTTCTGTACCTAAAAATAACAAATTTCAAATTATTTATTGAAATAAAGTAAATATTTTGTTCAATTCAATATGTTACATATAAGAATAAACAAAAAGGATGAAAATAAATGGTTAATTACTTACAAGTAGAGATCGTCGTAAACGTCGACGTTCGTCATTTTTTCAGCTGTTATAATACAATATTTGTTTGATAAACTAAGGTGCAATACACAACTTAGATAATCGGACCTGAAGTACGAGACGAACACGAAGGCCGAATAATATACTAGTATTCAGTCATTATTTACAAATTTGAATAATACTTAATTTAACGTTGCGGTGATTCGTCAACTCATGATCACATCCAATTGCATGCCGAACTTAACGCGTAACTAACACGCACCAACACAAACGAACGAACGTGCACGATAATGCACAATGAACGATGGATGGAGAACTGACATTCATAATTAATGAAATGTGCAACGTTGGTAAGAGTAATAACATGGATGATTTTTTTGCGATAGATGGATGCTTATTTTATCGGATTTGACATTAGTTTACGTCGGTAATGTTGTCATGAAAATCCGCCTTTATTGAAAAATGGCGCGCCGTATGAAGTTGAAAATTGTTTTTCTTATGTATATATATAAATATTCCTTTACATATATATGCGGACTCTTCCAAACGTAGTAACATATATATTTTTTCAATATTCTACAAATTTCAAATTGTACAAAATTCTAAAATTATTTTAAATTTTCTCAAAAATTTCTTAAAATTTTTGAGAATTTTGAAAATTTTCGAAATTTTTAAAAACTGAGAATATTGAACAATTTTGAGAATATTTAAATACTGAGAATTTTGAAAATTTTGGAAATTTTTAAAAACTGAAAATATTGAACAATTTTGAAAATATTTAAATACTGAGAATTTTGAAAATTTTTAAAAACTGAGAATATTGAACAATTTTGAGAATATTTATGAGAATTTTGAAAATTTTGGAAATTTTTAAAAACTGAGAATATTGAACAATTTTGAGAATATTAAAATACTGAGAATTTTGAGAATATTGAAAATATTAAAAGTTTTGAGAATTTTGAAAAATGTAACATTGCTGAGTAATGTACAATCGAAAATTTTCAATTCATATTACTGGCTAATATTCTTATATTACGCAGTGATGATACGAATATTACTGAGTCACACCCGGAAAAATACTGAGTATTTGATTTGAAAAATTTTCCATTGTACATTACTCACTAATGTTCTCATATGACTTAATGATGCGATGAATATTACTCCTTAATGTTCCGGGTATTACTCATTAATTTCTATTTTTTGCTTATATAGTATATAAAATTTGTTAGAAAATTACATTGTTAAAAAAATGAATTAACTTATTATACAAAGATGATTAAACGAAAATAATAATAGCAATAGAAGGATGCACAAATAAATTGAACGAATTTTTATCGCAACAACATAAATTTCAGATTTATTTATTTTTACATCATATAATACAGTGTGACAAAGTATAAACATTTACTTGAAAGGAGTTATTCAAAAAATACTTTTATGTATCTCGGGGAGCGGGTAAAAGTGGAACTTTCTGGAATATAAATTTTATAATAAAAGAATTGAAATTAATAATAAATTAAATGATTAGAAAATACAAAATATTAAAAGAGAAATTACTAAAAAAATACTAATAAAAATTTAAATTCGAGAACGTTCATTTTCCATTATCGCTCCTCTCTCCTATTGAAACTTGAACATATTTTTTGAATGACCCCAAAATGAATTAAACGTAATACTTGTGTGAAGAAAGAGTACATTTTTTCCTGGTCTTATTCGTTGTTTTTAAAATAACATTATCATTTAATTAATAACATTTAGCAAAAAATACTCTTTATCCTACTTAGCCAATAAATATTTAAAATATAAATATGTTATTAATTAGTAGATAATAATTTTATGTAGTGGCAGTGTAAAAATAAATGTTATATA
>JABFQK010000236.1:0-11660 GCA_022816885.1 Trissoscelio sp. ZL-2020
CTTTAACACTACTTTCCCACATAAACTCTAACAATTCTTTTAACAAAGTTTGTTACATTATTATCTAAAATCTACACAATTTCTATAATTATAACAAAAACAATGACGAGATTAGAAAATAACACTTGATGATAGAAAATAGCTCATCAAAGTTACGATGATACTTTTGGCTCGGGTAATTATGTTACGGCGAATATAAAAATACATTTTAAAGAACAAAAAATGCTCGCAGGGAAACATCCCCTGTCTTTTTGTACCTAAAGGGTGAGCACGTGTAAATGTTTTTACGTGAACTTGTAACATACGCGGCGTAACTTTTTTTTTTACAATGTGTAACACGGATCGCCGCGCGACGAGATATTTTCATCGTCAGACTCCAGTTTACTTTTGTCAATATGTTGCAAACAGATACAAACGCTCGTTTGATGTAAAAAGCGAGTAAAAAGTATACGCCGCATATTTATTACGACGCTTTTTATACACCGGTGTTTGATATCCCTAGTAATATCGTCAGAAGATAAATTTCTCGATAGCAAAAATTAAAAGTTTATTCCATTTTCAAGTGAATGTTTTATTGTATTTAATTATCTGCAATCTATTTTCGTCATTGCTTTGTTTAGTTAACCATTTTTTTGAGATTTCTGTAGTTAACATTTGGCACTTTAAATGTTTATTTGGTATAATCAAATTTTGGTCGTAGATAGTTGACATACTATTTTGAGTTTTCAGTTTTAAGTTTAAATATTAGAGATTCCAGTTTGTATTTCAAAGTTTATAGTTTAAAATGTAGAACTTTTAAACTATAGTTTTAATTTTAGTTCATCTTTTTTTTCAAGTATTTTTTTGTATTTGGGAAATATTGAAATATTCTTTTACATTTTTTTTTTAATTTGTGAATTATTTTGCAAAAATGACTACCTTATATAAAAGTTTAAATTTTGTTCTGATAACAGCAGAGTCATATTCGAATACTTGTACTTGCCCCATGACATGATTTCAGATATTTGTTATTTAAAATTTGGAAAATTTTAATAGAGTAAATGGTCGGTTTAGAAAAATTATTGTTATTTTAAGTTATTTTATATTTAAAAAAATACAGATTTTATTATGAAATGTAAATATATAAATTGAGGTTATGTTTTTTATAAGAATTGTTGATGGTTCTTGAAGTATTATCAAAAGAGTCAGTTTAAACAAAGTGATTTGAAATTTTTGTTGCAAGAAAGAATGATTTGCACTTCGCAAACATTCACTGGAGACATAACCTTTTCAGGGCACCAGTAAGAAAACACTATTTTTGTTACATTAATTCTTAACTTTTTACACAAACTTCATGTTATTCATGAAATTTGATAAATAACGATTCAAACAAATCATAAAACATCTATTTTAACTGATATAATGCGAGATATATAAATTTGAATATAATTTACCGAGAACAATTTACTATTGCGAAGGAACAATTGAAATGTTTTGACGAAAACTGCCGGAACACGCAATGTTTACATTTTTTTTCGGACGAACGAAAAAATATAAATACATGGTATTTTATACCAATTTGTCCGTAAAATGACAGAGAATATTTTTAGCCATAAATTCAGTCACTATTATTTTGTTATCGTTAAAATTTACAATTATTTTGTTATAAACGACCATTCACTGGTGCATTCACCCTATGTCATCTATTGTCGTCATTATTTAGTTTAATTAATAATATTTTTGCAAAAATAAAGAGTTTACTTATATTATGATCCATAAACAAGGGAAAAATGTGCAAAACAAAGTTTGTTTCAACCAAAATTGATCCCTATGTGTATAAAGAACTTGGACCACTATTGATAATTCCTGCCCCATTTGAAATGCATTGAATTTTTAAGCATTACCCTTTGTGTACTTTTCTCTTAAGGCTTTGCGCGGATTCTTCTAGCTGGATCCTTAACAAGCCAAATAATAATTTGATATTGTTGGCTCTTCTCATTACTTCCTTGCTGTTAATTTTCATGATGTTGAAATGCACTGGCCATGTTTTTGCAAAGATATTGAAATCAAAATGAACACTTTCTTGCTTAATATTACTTTTATCTACTTTTGTTTTGTCATTTATCTCGCCAGCTGTCTATCTAGTTATTAATTACAAAGGCATCCGCTTCCTTGGTTCTCGCTAACTATGTTATCGAGGGTGAACATTACGCGACGATTCTATTACTTGGTCGCGAAAAGTGAGACGCAAGCACGATTTTCTTCCTCAAACAGCGGAGAAGACTTGGTGGACTTGGACCCTTCAGATCGCCCTTGCCTACTCCTTCGCTATCTCGTTCACCTTGAATTTTTCAGCACAGTGATTCTCAACCACGCATAACAACCAATTTCATACGAACAATCGTCCTTACTACCGATACAATTGTTTTTTAACATTTCTTAATCATATCAAAATTTAGCCCATTTTATAAATAGTTATTGTTTTATGCATTATAACAGTTTGCTCCGGCCCCACGTTGGGCGCCAATTCATACATCTTATCTTCATACATCTCTCCTGCCTTTAACTTAATTTTATAAGATTATTTTTGATTATTAAATAAACTTTTTTTATCGTGGGCACCTCGTTTTAAAATATTTTTAAGATATGATAGTTTTAAGTCAAAATGTGAATAAAAAAAATGATGACGTATTTTAGTTTTTATTATAAAAATGATAGTCCTTCGACGATAGCTTCTAAAATAGTCATTAATTTAAAATAGAAAATTTATTATATTGAGCGCGAATTACTTGGAATGAAAAATAACAAAAACATTTAGGTTTACAAAAAAATTAATGAAATTTGGAACTCTGTTTATAATAATAATAATGAAATTTGTCTCTTTTAAAACTTATTGAATACAAAAGAAAAAGAGTGAATTTCACCAGACTGTTTCGACCTCAACTCTAAGTCAATACTAAAAATTCACCAAAGGAGTGTTGCCAACTGTAACTCATAAACCAAAATGCTACTGGTAACATAATTATGGTTATAATTCTAAACTGGGCTTAAGTTTCAACGTAATTTAAATCAAATCGTCATAATTGAAAAGAAGACCCAATAAGATGAAAATTCATATTTTTAAATATTAAATTAAATTTGAACGTCGTAAAAGATCTTAAAGAATACGCGCATATTTGTTTACACCCGCAAAGGAATTCGACATCTTAAACTGGTTATTGTTCTCGGTTAAAAAAAGGTCGCAAAACGGAAAACAATTATTATTAAAGTAAGAATACGTGACTGTATGAGACCTTGACTCGAGTATTGCTTTACATCCAGTTTGAAAACAATATCCTTTATGCGATTTTTTATTTCTGTATCATTCCTTTTTTCTTATAACAATACTTCCTTCCTTCCTATTTTTCTTCTTTATATTTCAATAAAATATGTCCCAATTTTCACTCTGTACCTATACTCTTATTCTCATATTATTAATTCCATATTAATTCCATTCATTTCAACTGACTTTTGTCATGCAAATATATCGATTGGCGAAAGTCTTTTTTTCTTATCAGAGATAGAAAAGTGCAAAAGACCATCGCAAATATAATTCGACAGTATTCGTGAATCAGAAGTGGTGGAGTCGTAATTTGCCCACATTTACACGCGGTTCCATCGTCATTTCTAACTTGCTTGATAGTAGTATTTAAAATTAAATTCAATGTAAACTAGTACAAATGGCATCGTGCCATTGCATCTCGAGTTCTGTTCGTCGTTTTTATTTTAAACTCAACGAAAGAATTAAAAACCTCAATGATTTTAGACATTCATTAAGACCATTTTTATTCGAGCAAAAAGAGTTTTCATTTAATGGGCTAATCAAGTCAAAATTAGCGATCAAACTTTTATGAATACTTGCGTTTTATTTTCAATTAAAATCTTTTAAGTATTAATAATTCAACCAATATTTCATCATTATCGTAAATTTCAATTGTGAATTCATATTTTAGTGTTTTATACGTTTAATTGAATACAATTTGTAAATATGTAGTAGAACATTAATTTGTTATAAAAAAAATTGACTTATTTTTATACTGCCTTACCATACCAAAAAAAAAACTTCTGGGATTGCATTTTCATTTTCTCTTCTTTATTGTGTTCCTAAAGTATGATTAAGGTAGA
The DNA here is from genome assembly GCA_022816885.1 of Trissoscelio sp. ZL-2020. NCBI lineage: Eukaryota > Metazoa > Arthropoda > Insecta > Hymenoptera > Scelionidae > Trissoscelio > Trissoscelio sp. ZL-2020. The sequence continues at coordinate 4,144 of JABFQK010000236.1, forward strand.
TTTTCAATTTATTTTAACTCTGATTGGCTAAAAACTAGGAATTTAATTGCGAACTTACCTTAATCATACTTTAGGAACACAAAAAAGAAAAGAAAAAGAAGAGAAAGAACGAAATTCGATCCCTGTTACATTTTGACATTTACTTTATGTATTCTTATATACATTTTTTATTGTAGGAGAGCGCACCTTAGAAACTGTCTAGAAAAACTAAAAGTATTGGTACCCTTGGGACCTGAAACATCAAGGCACACAACTCTTGGTCTTCTAACCAAAGCCAAACGTTTTATAAAGGTAAAAAATAATGAAAAAAAAGCAATTTATAATTTGTACATCAATAAGTCAATCTTAATTAACTAGAGTTAATTTTATGAATGTTACATTTTTCTTTCACAAAATATGTTTATATTTTATTTTTAACTACCCGCGTTAAAAGTTCCAGGCAATTCCATTGAAGAAAAAACTGCCAGGAAATGTGAACCCGGAATTTCCAGGGAAGACGGGGATATTTCCAAGCATAAAATGGAAATATCCTGTTACAAAGAGGAAATTTCCTATGGTATAAATGAAATTGTCAGATTTTCACGAAAAATAAATAATGCAGGAAATTTCCATGCAAAGTCGTGCAAAAATATCAAACAGATTATTTCCATTGAAAATTTGGTAAATTTCCCTTACACCCTAGTAAAATTTCCAATTTAAATCTTGCAGAAAATCAAATCCGAAATTTCCTCTTTGTACCAGGATATTTCCGTTTTTTGCCTGGAAATATCCTCGTCTTCCCTGGAAATTTCGGGTTCACATTTCCTGGCAGTTTTTTCTTCAACGGAATTGCCTGGAACTTTTAACGCGAGATGCGAATTTGAGCAATCAAACGGACGGATGATATAGAAAGACGCTGTAGTAAGTAAGGTTGATGATATCAAACATGAATAAATAATTGTCTAAAGGAAATAATAAGAAAATAAATTCTTCTTACCAACATCTCGTGCAGGAAAGCAACCTGGGGGATCATTTATATCAAATGGTAAGGGCGTTTGGGCATCCTCTTCGATGCAGTGCTGGAAAAGACCTTGCTGCCAGCCTATGGACATTAGCCATTGTGAGGAAGCCAAACCCATTATCATTAACAATATAACTATTACGCCACATATGAAGGCTATCACCTGCAAAAAAGAACATGAATTAGACCCTTTTCTTCCAAATAATAAAACATTACAAATTGTACACAATTACAACTCAGTTTTCCTACATAAATATGTAGGAAGTGATTCAAAATTGCTATTCAAATTCTTCTTCTTCTCTATTAATGTACTGCATAATTTGCTGAATGTTCAGAGACATTATACCTGGGCAATTTCGTTATCTCGGACATGGTCCTCCGCCACCGTGTACATTATCATTTTGCGTGACGATTAAGAGTAGAAAATCCGTATCAAAAAGGGATCACGCGGGGATGTGATGATTTGAATGATTTAAAGTGAAAGTAGAAAACTTTGTTTAGCCGCACATATTTATTGAAACTATTTTGACTATTTGAACTTGATGATGGTTTTAAAATCGAGTAATGTAGACGCGCGCGTCGTCGACGAGCACTATACTCAGCCGAGGCAATTAAGACGCTACGATGAATCGAAGCATGGGTCGTGCATGGGTCACAGTGGCGGGCTTTTAACAGACGCGACGCTTTGTGCGGTAGCAGTCACAGCGATCGAAGTTGTGCGATTTACCCGTGGTGGGTCGACGAACTGGTCGCTTCTCGACAGGTGCAGCGGCCATCTTCGTTGACAGCCGCTTTTGCGTTCTGCCCTGGTTGTGCCCAGGAATGTACAGATCCTTTTCGGGACCCGCTCTTTCGGCTTTAATTACACATCCCATGCAGACAAATTTAAATGACTTTTTATGTTTGAAGTTAATGGGACATTTGCAACCCAAAAATGAAGAAAATCATATCATTTTGAAATTTTGTTTATTGTATTTTTGAATACTGTAAACTGTCCTCTTTAAAATTGATTAAGTTTTGTGATGTAAATAAAACTTTAAGTCATTCAGGGGCGGTGGTTAGAATAATATACCACCTTTCCAAATTAAGATAATAATTGTCTAGTTAGTTATTTGTTCGAATGCGCTGATAAGTATTCATTAGAGCTTAGTTAATAATGAATAGAGTCCGGATAATATGCAACATTTTTATTTTTTATAGAATAAAATTATTTCTGTTCAAAATATATGTTATTTTGATTATATTTTCGATTTCTAATTGCATATTAGAATATGCAAAATTTTATGCAAAAATATGCAATTACATATGCAAGAGAATATGCAAAAATATGCAGGATAGGTAATAAATAAAATTATTTAAAAAATGATTCCTTAGCATATTAGTTGCTAGTTTATTGCTAAACAATTGTTAAACAATAAACTTAGTTTTTGTATCCATGGAAAACCATGGAAAATCGTGGAAAATTATGGAAAATCATGGGAAATCATGGAAAATCATTGAAAACTATGGAAATCCATGGAAAACCATGGGAAACCATGGAAAACCATGGAAGTTCATGGAAAATAATGTAAATTCATAGAAAATCATGTAAATCCATGGAAAACCATGAAAATCCATGGAAATTTATGGAATTCCATAAAAAACCATGGAAATCCATGGAAAATCATCGAAAATCATGAAAAATCATGGAAATCCATGGAAATCCATGGAAATCCATGGAAATTCATGGAGAATCATGAAAATCCATGGAAAACCATGAAAACCATGGAAAACCATGAAAAACCATGGGAAACCATGGAAATTCATGGAAATTCATGGAAAATCATGGAAAATCATGGAGATCTATGGAAATTCATGGAAATCCATGGAAAACCATGAAAATCCATGGAAATTTATGAAAATCCATAAAAAAACCATGGAAAACCATGGAAATACTAAAGAAATCCATGGGAATTCATGGCAAACCATGAAAAACCATGGAAATTCATAGAAATGCATTGAAAACCATGGGAAACCATGGAAATCAATGTAAATTCATGGATAACCATGGCAAATCATGGTAATCCATTGCAAAACCATAGTTTTCCATATTTTTGCATAGTTTTCCAATATTTTCCATCCTTTTCCATACTTTTCCATACGAAATATGCAAAAATATGCAAAATATGCAAAACTAAATTGGCATTAATCAACATTAAATTTTATGAAACATATTTCATCAAAAACCCCATGAAAATATCTAAAAAAGAAAAAAATATGCATTTGCATATAACCCGGACCCTAGCAATAAATATTAATATTCATTTTTCATTTAATATTTCATTTAATAATTCATACATGAAACCTAATAAAACTTGTGTAACTTCCCATATACATCTCAATAAGAACTTACACAAGTCTTACAAAATATATACATTATTTTTCTTTACTACATATTATCTAATAAAAAATACCTCAATTTGTACTAAAATATTACCCAACTTGTATAATTTCCCAATTATCCACAAGATAAGAGGAAGTTACACAAGCTAATTACATTTTTCATTATTTTAAACGTTATTAAATAAAATAAACCATAATTAATTAAAAAAGTAACTGATTCATAAATTAAATGACAATACCTTCTGCAGATCAGCAAAGTATTGTGTTTGGAGAAGTAGTTGGTATATTTAGCCCCCAGGTCCTCCAGCATGAATTTGATTTTGACCCTCTCCTCCCCCGCGAATCCCGAATAAGAAGCAATGTGTTTAGCGCAGGGTGGGTCACTAGAGCTGAACGGTGTAGGAAAGTGAAGTGCGTGCCAAGGTGGCAGCACCTGTTGCTTGAACACAACATCGGACAGCCAGTGGGCGCTGACGCACCGTTTTCCCTCACGCAGTGCCTGCACCACCACTGGGTGCTTTTGTGTTATTGCCAAAACATGGGTTGCGCGTGCGCAGTACTGTGGCTCCACCTCTCCGCCGTGTCTCTCGATGACTTGTTTCCAAACTCCGACGTCGTTTGGAGTTTGAACGTCGTACTCCACGATGACGAAGATGCAACCCAGAAGGAAAAGATCGGGGGGAACTGCAAGTTGTAACTTGTATAATTTCCTACTTAAATATATGATGAGAGGAAGTTACACAAGTATTTATAAATATAGTAATAATAATTTACATTAATCAATAAAAAAATTATCATATTTTCAATAGAACCTTATTAAAACTGCATAACTTCCTATCATACATTTCTTAATAGGAAGTTAAACAAGTTATAGTATCTCCCGTTCTTTTTTCATTATTATACATCATTATTTTACATTATACAGAATAATATATTCATAATTTATTTTAAAATCTAATTAAACTTGTATAACTTCCTACCTAGACATTAGGAACTAATAAAGAGTCTAAAAGTCTTACATTTTAAGTTCGGATTATGTCCATAAAACTGAGCCTTAGGCTGAGACGACATAGCCGGACTGTATTGCATCTTGGTTTTCATATTAACAACCAGCTGCTGATCCGGGGAAATCTGCGCGTTTCCAGGAATGGCCGCCATGGAACTATCCTGCTGGACCATCTGTAGCTGTTGTTGTTGTTGCTGCTGTTGTAGTAATGCTGCATCTGTTATCTGTAAATGTGCTGCCATCTGTTGCTGCTGTTTTTGTAAATGAAGTTGGGAGATTTGCTGTGGAGTCAAAGGTTGACCTTGCTGGAAGGTATGCGTTCCTGGTGCAGCTGGTGGACCTTGAACTATATGTAAACAAACAAGTGATCATGGATTTCCATGGGAAACTTAAAGGCCATCTGCCTTTAACCTCACCTTGAACCGTCGGATTCGTCTGCACAATAACCTGATTGGTCGAATTAATAGGCGTAAGAGCAGGTGGTTGCACCCCCCCCATGAATAGGTTTCTGTGCAGATGTCGCTGCAACCTGACCCGGGCTCATAACCTGGAGTCTAGTTTGCTGGACCCACTGCAATCCAGCAGGTTGGCCAGGTTTCCCCGGACTCCGAATCACCGCGATATGAGAACCCTGTTGCGTCTGCCTATTCTGCATCTGTCTCTGTAACAGAAGTGTCCTCTGCTTCTGCAATTTCTGAATGAACTGCGCCTCTGTTGTGGATCCATCTGCTGCAGCTGATGATGCGTCTGCGCATCCAACTGAATCAACTGTCTAGGGGGCTGAGGGGGTTGCTGGTTCCACTGACCAGCTGGCCTTGCCTGTCCAGCAATCTGTTGCTGCCTCTGCAACTGCAGATGGTACTGCTGGGGCTGCTGCTGCTGCTGCTGCCACTGCGCATCCCTGTGAACTATGAAGCTCTGCTGACTCGGATTCATCAGCTGATTAGTCGGACTCTGCTGCTGCAATTGACCCTCCCTAATGACGAATTGCTGCGAAGTCTGGGGTGCCGATTGCTGCAGCTGCTGCGAAATCTGCTGGATCTTCTGTTGCTGCTGCTGCTGCTGTAGCATCAGAAGCTGCTGTCTCTGCTCATGAGTCAACTGTTGTGGTTGCACCTGCTGCTGCTGCAGCGCCATTTGCTGCTGAGGAGTCAAATGCGGGGAGGACAACTGTTGCTGGTGGCCCAGCAACTGTTGCTTCTGCTGACTGATTAATTGTTGCTGGTGCTGCAGCTGCATACCCTGATTCCCACCAACCTGCTGATTCTGACCCAACTGAACCTGGGTTATCTGCTGGGTGAGCAACTGCTGTTGCTGGGGGAAGGTCTGCGCCAGTTGCTGGGGCAGCTGCTGGGTCTGGATCATCTGTCGCGGCAGTTCCACCTGGGACTGACTGGGAATCGAGTTTGGATCTTGGTTCTGAAGTTGGCTTTGACTTGGAGGGGTGGATTGGGTGGGGGTGGGATGCCAGGTGGTTGGTGTGGGGGCGCCACTGGGCCTCGGGGTAGGTGTCGCTCGGAACTGCTGGGGTTGTGGGTTGGCAACACTGCTGGTGTTAGTGTTTGTGTTATTGTTGTTGTTGGATCCTGATGGTTGGAAGGTCATCTGGGTGGTGGAACTGATAGTTTGGATCTGAGCCACGCCAGATGTCGTTGCCTGATTCGGCTGGTTCCAGGGCATCCGCTGTTTCAGCTGCTCCAGCATCGCTTTCGTCCTGTCCTGCTTTTCTTGCATTGTTCCTGCATTGTTTTCTGCATCTTCGTCCAGAAAACCTGTTATTAGGGCTGTGGAACTGTTCGGGGATGGGTACACCAGTAAACGGGGGTGGAATTCTGCTTCTGGGAGGAGGGAGGCTTTTTTACAGCATTCGACTACCCAGTCGGGGCTGACGATTTGAATGTGGTGACGAGTTGCAGCTTCGTATTTTGTGCCTGACGCTTTGCCCACTACTAAATGGGTGCAGTAACGGTCCAGACGAAGCTGACATTTTCCTCCTTGTAGGGTTATCATCGCCCAGAGGGCCTTGCTGTCGGCTCGACTTACTTAGGATATGCATGCTCGCACGTTTGAGAACAGCTGGGTATCTTCCGGGGAGAAGTAGTGGGTTCTAGGGGGGAGGGGGAGTTAAGAAAAATTTCTCTTATGTTTGTAGAGGGCGCTGTTAATGTTTAAATTTTTGTTTCGTTAAAAAAATAATTAAATAATGAAATTATTAATTCAAATGAATTTAATTTAAATTTAAAAATTTGAAAAATATTTCTTAATATACAAATTTAACTGAAATAAATATGAAAAAATATGTAACAAATTCTTTAATGTGATAAACCGATTTTAATTTATTGATTTTCATTTTAATTTTTTGATTTTTTGTTTTTATATTAATTTTTTATTTTGATTTTTTGAATTTCTTTTTTAATTTTGACTTTTTGATTATGTAGTTTTAATTTTGATTTATCGATTTTGATTTTTTGAATTTCATTTTTTAATTTTGACTTTTTGATTTTGATTTTTCGATTTTGTTTTTTTGATTTTAATTTTTTAATTTTAATTATTGGATTTCGAATTTTTGTTTTTAATTTATGAATTTTTATTTTTATTTTTGATTTTTTGATTTAATTTTTTGATTTTGATGTTTCGATTTTGATTTTTTGAATTTTATGTTTTAATTTTGACTTTTTGATTTTGTAGTTATGATTTTGATTTTTCGATTTTCTGATTTTAATTTTTTAATTTTAATTATTGGATTTCGAGTTTTTGTTTTTAATTTATGAATTTTTATTTTTATTTTTGATTTTTTGATTTTCATTTTTTTATTTTTGTATTTTAATTTTTTGATTTTTTTATAATCATTAGTTATTTGGATTTCTTGATTTTTTAATTTTTAAATTTTTGGGTTTCGAATTGCTAGACTATTTTATAATAATCAAAATCGATAAATCAAAATTAAAACTACATAATAAAAAAATTAATATAAAAATAAAAAAAACAATAAATTAAAATCAGTTTATCACATTAAAGAATTTTTTACATATTTTTTCATATTTATTTCAGTTAAATTTGTATATTAAGAAATATTTTTCAAATTTTTAAATTTAAATTTCGCGCGAAATGTTCCCGTTTTCCGGTCCC
>JABFQK010000237.1:0-11656 GCA_022816885.1 Trissoscelio sp. ZL-2020
GGGACAGTTAAATGTAAACTGGTGTTTAATGGTACAGTTATATGTAAACTGGTGTTTAATGGGACAGATATATGGAAACTGGTGTCTAATGGGTCAAATTTATTATCTATAATTTGGCCTACAAATTATATTCCTGAAATACTGAAGGAAATGCTAAGTGTAAAATCAAATTATTAAATGCCATTTTGTAACTTGTAAAGCGTTCATCACTAGTTGTTAGCACAAGTTGTCCGAGTTGAACATTGTATTAAAATTGCATAGAGAATAGTCACAACTATTATGTTGGCAACAAAATTATATTTGAAATCTAAATTATTAATTACAGATTGGTAATTGTGTATATAGAAAATTATAATTTAAAAATGGAAGAACAATTCTAATTTCTATAAAAACGTTGTTTTCTGACAATTATATTTAAACTGGTGTTTAACGGGACAGTTATAAGTAAACTGGTGTTTAATGGGACAGATATATGTAAACTGGTTTTTAACGGGACAGTTCAATGTAAACTGGTGTTTAATGGGACAGTTATATGTAAACTGGTGTTTAATGGAACAGTTATATGTAAACTGGTGTTTAATAGGACAGTTGGATGTAAACTGGTGTTTAATGAGTCAAATTCGATATGTCTAATTTTGCCCACAAATTATAATCCAGAAATACCAAAGGGAATGCTAAGATTAAAATCGAGTTATTGAATACTATTTTGTAACTTGTAAAACGATTATCAACTGTTATTAGAGAAAATTGTCCAAAAACTGAAACATTGCATTAGAGTTTCTTAAAGAATAATATCACAACTATTTTGTTGGAAACAAAATTATATTTGAAACATAAATCATGAATTACAGTTTTGTAATTGTAATTGTATTAAAATTGCATATAGGGTGTGACGGGGTAAAAGTGAGACTGCAAAAAAGTGGGGTAAAAAAAGACACTTTAATTGTACAATATAAAAAAAAAGAGTATAACAAAAAATTAATATAATTTGTAACAACAAACATTTTTCTTATAAATTAATATGTTTTTCTACTATTCAAAACAATATTTGTTTCACTTTATCAAATTTACTGGAGGGATGCAAAAGATGGCTGTGGAATGGAAGAACAATTCTAGTTTCTATAAAAACGTTTTTTCGGACAGTTATATTTCAACTAGTGACTAATGGGACAGTTATATGAAAACTGGTGTTTAATGGGACAGTTATATGTAAACTGGTGTTGAATGGGTCAACTTTAATATTTATAATTTTGCCCACAATTTACAATCCAGAACTACTAAATAAAATTCTAGGAGCAAAATCGAATTATTGAATGCCATTTTGTAACTTGTAAATCTTTTATCGATAGGTTTAGAGAAAATTGTCCGAAAAGTTGAACATTGAGTTCAAATTGCTTAAAAAATTACGACCACTATTTTGTTGGCCACGAAATTATGTTTGAAATATACTATATTAATTTCAGTTTGGTAATTCTATATCTAGTTAATTATAATTTGTAATGAAAGAACAATTCTAGGTTCTGTAAAAACGTTTTTTCGGGCAGTTCTAATTAAACTGGTGTTTGATGGGTCAATTTTGGGTATTACAACCAACTTGTAATATCCGTTTCGAATACAATTTTTCCTGTAGTTTTTCTCTGTCATATAATTTTGATTATCACAGCTTGTGATTAAGAAAAAAATATAAAAGATATTTTGCGTTTAGATTATAAACTGGTAAGTTTAGTAACTCTGGATTTCTATTTTTGAAATCTGCGTCCGCGCACGCGCACATATCTCAACGTGGTGATCAAACAATTTCCATGGAACTACATTCAAATATCTGCGCACCTAAACACGATTTCAACAATAGGTTAAATTAAAGTAAGACGCAATGATTATTGCAATAAAACAATTTAGAAACTATTAATAGTACATTTCTAGCGAGGGCGATAGTGCCCCCGAGCATTGAATATTGTTTTTCTGGTCGCGGCAGCGGCTAGAAAAGTGGAACTTTTAAGGCTAGCCGTCACTTTTCGTGGCGAGCCATTGGTAGTTCCACTTTTCGCCGCTGTCCTAAACCAGAAAAATAATATTGTTTGGTAGTCTAATAACTTTATGCGCTAGTTAAGTGAGCTACTGTATATATAATAAAAAAGTGACGTAATAAATATTTTGAAAATATTTATTTGACGTATGTTTACAATTAAATCCGCAAGAGAATACAAGTTAACATAAATTGTAAAGATTATCAGCAATATAATTATTACAAATTTCGTTTTAAAACATAAAATAGTATAGTTAAGTGATGTAATACTATCGTGTACTTAATATTAGTTACTTTTAATGTAACAAAACTATCATCACGAATCACAAATAATGTATTAAAATTAAAAGTACTTAACGTATATGACGTTTAACATAATTATTTCGGATTGATAAATGTATTCAATTTTGTGTTGAAATGATTACATTTATAAAAAGCTATTACAAATATACTCTTTGTACGTTGAACAGACAACAGCTGCTTAATAATACAGATTCAAATTGACTATATTAATATACCATCGCATAAGAATATAAAATCTGCCAATAATACTATCACATTTAGCTGTAATGGAACTTAAACTACATCTATTTAAGAAAGGTATAAGAAAGTAAGGTTTAAGAAACAAAAAAAAGAAAAAGTTAAAGATAGTTAAATAAGATATGAACGAACGACTTAAAGTTTACACTTTTTTGCTTTGGAACCACTTCCGTCTTTGTTGCGCATTTTACGTTTCTTCATATTTAAAATTTGTGTTTTAATTTGGGCCTCCGATCTACCCTTCAAATGTGGATTTTTTGCTTTCGCTTCTCGGATAAGAGCATACCCTGGTAACTCGGCGATGTCCGTGTTTAAGAATGACTCAAATGATTCTTCTAATGCACTTTTCTCGTGTTCACTCCAAGTCCGTCGTTCTCTTTTTTTATTGGATGCTAAAATGGATAAGAAATATATTAATAATGTCAATTTGTAATAATTATTATACTGCCCACGGCCGGGCAGTATCTTAAAAGAAAGTAATTAAATACTATATATATAAATATATATAAATTATGTATCTTATTTAATTACAGTATTTAAATACTTGATTGTAATGTAATTAGTAATTAAATACCCAAAAAGGAGTATTTTGTAATTAAATGTAATTAATTACAACAAAGGTTTAGCGTCTTCTAAATTTTTATATTCAAATTTGAATTTGAATGTAAAATTTTCAAAAAATTAATATTTTCTCAAATTTTTGAAGATTCCCAAAGTTGTCAAAATTGGAAAAAATTTCAAAATATCTAATTTTTCAAAATTCTAGAAGTTTTTAAATTCTTTAAAATTTTCAACCTTTTCAAAATTTCTAAAATACTCCTTTTCACAATTTTCAAATTCTCCAAAATTTTGAAAATTCTTCATTTTTTCGCAATTCCCAAATTCTCCAATTTTTCACAATTCTCAAATTTCTCAAATTTTTCATAATTTTCCAAAATTTCAAACTTTCCGAATTCTTCAAAAATGACAACAATTTCTAAATTCTCAAAAGTTTCGAAAAATTCATATTATTCCAAATTTTTGAAAATTCCCAAAGTTGTCAAAATTAGAAAAAAAATTTTTTAAAATTTCAAAAATTCCTATTTTGCAAAGTTCTCAATCTTTTCAGAATTACTAAAAGGCTCCAATTTTCCACAATTTTCAAAATCCTCCAATTTTTCACGATTCTCAAAATTCTTCAATTTTTCACAATTCTCAAAATTTTCAAATCTTCCAAAATTTTCAAAAATTTCAAATTTTCCAAATTCTCAAAATTTGTCAAACTTCTACAAATTTTTACATTCTTTAAAGTTCTCAACCTTTTCAAAGTTTCTAAAAGGCCCCAAAAATTTACACAATTTTCAAATTTTCCAAAATTTTCAAAATTTTCAAAAATTCTCCATTTTATCACAATTTTCAAAATTCCTCAATTTTTCAAGAATCTCAAAATTCTCAAATTTATCAAAATTCTCCAAGTTTTCACAATTCTCAAAATTCTCAAATTTTCCAAAATTTTCAAAATTCTCCAATTTTTTACAATTCTCAAAATTCTCCAATTTTTCACAATTCTCAAAATTCTCCATTTTTTCATAATTTTCAAAATTCCCCAATTTTTCACGAATCTCAAAATTTTCAAATTTTCCAAAATTCTCAAATTTTTCACAATTTTTTACCATTCTCAAAATTCTCCAATTTTTCACAATTCTCAAAATTCTCCATTTTTTCACAATTTTCAAAATTCTCCAAATTTTCACAATTTTTAAAATTCTCTCAAATTTTCCAAAATTTTCAGAATTCTCCAATTTTTCACAATTTTTAAAATTCTCCAATTTAACAATTCTCCAATATTTCACAATTCTCAAATTCTCAAATTTTCCAAAATTTTAAAATATTTCAAATTTACCACTTCAACAATTTCCAAATTCTCAAAAGTTTCGAAAAATTCATATTTTCCCAAATTTTTGAAAATTCCCAAAGTTGTCAAAATTGGAAAAAAAATTTAAATATTTTAAAAAATCCAATTTTCAAAATTTTACAAATGTTAACATTCTTTAAAGTTCTTAGCCTTTTCAAAATTTCTAAAATGTTCCAAATTGCTAAAACTTACCGATGATTGGTAAAGTAATCATTATATATATTTGATATAAATTAAAATTTTTCTGGGTAAGATACTCACTCTTCGAAGGTTTCGGTTCTCGGTGTTTTTGGAAATTCTCATGATTGGATACGTCCTCGCTATCCTGAGATGTGACATTTTCTGGTTCGTTCAATTCGTCATCTGACTCTTGTTGATTGTTAATCCCTTGAGCTATTTCTAATAACTTGCTAACTTTCAAAATCTGTTCATGAGCAATTGGCAGTTGATAATGTTTTTTGTGTATCTCTTTTTCGTGGCCCATGAATTCTGCTAAATCTGTTGAAAATTGTTGCGACAAATTCAGTTTTATACAAGTTGTAGCGACGTGTTTCCGTAGTTGAGTTCCACGCAATGTGCCAGGCATGTCTGCTCCGCATGCTTCTGAAAACTTTCTAATCAGACCGCAGGCTCTTAAGAATTTCGGTCTTGTTTTGTCAAAACTGGGAATACCAAACAAATGAGGATTGTTTGCAGGTACTTTTGCTTCTTTCCGATGCCGAATAATAGCCAGACAACAGTCTTCTACTTCTTTACGCAGAATAATTGCAACAGTTCTATTTAGTTTTCCTCTTAGAACGAAGCGAACATATTTTTTTGCGTATTCTTGTTCCCTTGAACTGAGTCTACTGAAAACTTCGGGGTCCACTTTTTCATCAATACTCTGACGAGCTTCAAAATCTTCCACAAAAAGCCGTTCTGTCTCCCCCGGCCTACGTCGATTAAAGACTTGTATCGTTATAAGCGTGTATTCCATTAGTTCAATCCACGTTTCTTCACTAAATTTCTCTTGTAGTTTCAAATAAGCAGCTTGACGTTTTTCATCTACATATGTCCATAATTTAATAATATCGTCAGTTGATGGCAGAACATGTACTTTTTGTCTTTGTTTTTGATACATTTGTTCAGTTGCTACTTTGTTAACGTCAACTGCGTATTCCATTTTCAGAACGAACAAAAAATCTTCAGCCATCTTCTTCTCCTCCGGCTTCTTTTTGAGAATACATTGAGTAATAAAAGTATCACCTACGTGTTTTAACAATGTTCCCAAGTTAAGGGCAGTTGCAGGTGCTCTATATTCCATTTTATCTTCATCGAAACCTGCTATTTCGTTGCACGCGTCTGTAATGACAGAATATAATTCTGGGTTGTAAATTTCAGCCAATTCCGTTACTTCAGGTTTCCGTTCTTTTGTAGCTTTAAGTATTTTTCCGAGGTATCTCAATCTTGAACGAATTAAATCATGTTGATGAATAAGTTTATATTTTTTGCACAGCTTGTTAGCATACGCTATTATGAGACCATCGAATCTTAGAAGACGATATATTTCGTCATCGCGCATAACTGGCAGAAGTTGTGTTTGCACAACTTTTGAGGCATCAGGATGGCATCTCCTTTGCAAGAGTTTACTTTCAATGGCATGCGGACGACCTTTAAACTTTGTATCAGTACAGCGTGAAATATGGTGCCTAATATTTGTTTTCACAAAAAACTGTTTGCAATTAATACATGCAGTATACTCAATCGCATTCTTTGAATTAAATTTTGGTCTTCGAGCAACTATTAATTTTCCCGTATTATATTCTTGAATAGTATTATGAAGGAAATTACCCCGACCTTTGACGTAACCAATCAGTTTTTTACGCTCTTTTGATTTTTTCTCATATTGTTTAATTTCTCTTACATCTTCTTCTTTCTTATGAACTGATAACAGATGTCGTGCAAATTTTGTCTGTAACTTTTTGCAGAAAACACAAAAATTTTGTTTTGTTATTACATCATCCGGTGATTTCACATTGCTTACGCAATCAACGAATAAATCCTCTTCATTCATTCCAAATTTATTTTCAGATGTTGTATTTTTATCATTCTTGTCATTTTCGTTGCTATCTTCATCCACGCCTTCGCTTTCATTATCCTCATCACTTTCATTCCATATTTCTTCTTGTGGATCCCATTCACTCCCTGATGTAACATCTTCTTCTGATTCTTCAAAATCTATATCTTCGAAAACTGATTGACGATGATTCGAATGTTTCTCCTTTGACGTTTGTAGCGGAAGGTTTTTCAAGCTCTCAGTTGATTTAACTGAAGTGTGTTCTAACACACTGCCATTGGTTTCTTTTGTCAGATCTGCCACGTCCGGTATTTCACGTGATGCAAGTATTGATGTATCTGCTTCATATCCTGAGCTCGATTCCATGGTTGTAGTTACAAGAACTTTCTCAAGATTGATTTTAATTTTCTCCTTTCGCATTGAATCATTTCTCATGGCGTCTGTTACGTCCTTTTTACCTAAAATATTTTACGAATATATTAAAAAATCATTCTAATTAAGGTATGCATCAGTTATATGTAAAAATTAGCGCACAATTAAAACATTAACATAATTATAATTTGACCGAACGAAACCATTTAACTATAAAATTAATGCTTATTATAATAAATAATAGGTGTCATCCTTGAATCTTGAAGTCTTTATGATCAATATTGATATTGAAAGAACAATCAGAAAACATTAAAGAACTTTAACGTAAAATGACAGAAATCACTTTGAAATTTTAAATGTAAGTATCTCAAAATCACGTATTATAGATTTAACTGATTTCGACTTTCCACCACAGATATAACCAATAGATGGCATTATTTAAAATACATTATTTTCACCTGTTTTTTCTGTAGAGGAAATAGGGGTGGAAGAAATAACCGTTTTTCGGTTAGGACTGAGATTGGAAGAATTAATCGAGTCATCGTCTTCAACGTTTTCTTTCTTTTGTTGTTCATCAGAAAGTTCCTCTTTTTTCTTTTCTTTGGCATCTAGAACAGCATGCAACAAAAATAAACATTATTTTAATGTTTTTTGGTAATTTTTATAAATTGTCATCAACAGTATTGATTGACTAATTTTGACTTTCCATCACAGATATAACCAATAGATGGCATTCTTTTAAATACATTATTTTCACCTGTTTTTTCTGCAGAGGAAATAGGGGTGGAAGAAATAATAATTTTTCGGTTAGGGCTGAGATTGGAAGAATTAATCGAGTCATCGTCTCCAACATCTTCTTTCTTTTGTTGTTTATCAGAAAGTTCCTCTTTTTTTGTTTTCTTTTTTTTCTTTTCTTTAACATCTAGAACAGCATGCAATAAAAATAAAAATTAATTTGATGTATTTTCGTAATTTTTATGAATTGTCATCAACAGTAGTAACTTACATTTTGATTTCTTTTTATTATTAACGCAAACTTCTTCCAAATTAACAGTTGCTGAAAAAGAAATATGATTTCATTTATTTAGTACAATCCATTAAGATTTATAATAAACATTTATAAGAAATTAGAAAAATATTATAAATAGAACTATATATGGCTAATTTAAAAAAGTAATTATTTCCAAGTTAACTTCTATGATTATAAGTAGATTTTCGATTTTTTAAAAGGACTTAGCTTTAAAATGAATATAATTTCATTTAATAAATAAACGACATTTGTAATTATTTTACTAACTTATGTGATGTAAAACATTTTTTTTTGCATATTTCAACCACATTTCGGTAATTATTTATTATAAACATATAAATTAATATTAACGATATTACAAGTGAATAAAATTACAATATTTATAAATAAATTAACATTTAAGAATAAATTATTATCAAAAAGAAAGCCAAATTTGTATAACAAAAAATGGTACATCTGTACAATTGGCAACCTCATTTACGTCAAACCGTAAAAATAGATTCAAATTACAAGCCAATTATGAGCTAATTATAAACTAAAAAGATTTTAAGCTCTCCTCTTAATAGGAAAAATATGTGGGCGCTAAGCGCATGTGCAGTTAATGTCCCCACTGAGTTCCAAACGAACATAAATGAAACAAAATTACGCCAAAATTAATAACTAATTATGAGCTTTAAACACTTTCAATAGAATTATGGGAGTAGCAACTTTTTACTCTTTTTAATCTTATGTTTTTGTATACATTAAAAATACTTATAAACATTACTTTAATAATAAGAAAAAAATATGCATAAAGAAACATTTGCATGTAAAAATCATTTTCGAAAAATGACTTCACCAATTATATGGTTTTACTAATTGTATACACTCCAAAAACCAATGTCTAATATGAAGATACTTTCATTAAAAGACACAAAAAGTGGCTTATATTAAGATGTTTTTTTTATAAAAACGACACTAAAACTCTCTAAATGCCTTTAAATAAGACACTTATGTTTGGAATGTAGGTAGGGGACACTTAGAACGTTTTGGCATGTGAGACATTATTAAAAATATCACGAGCCAGCTCGGGCTCACGAGCCTGAGCTCACGAGCTAGCGAGCCGGCTCGCCAAAGTGCGAGCTAGCTCGGGCTGGCTCGCGCGGCTCGCCGGCTCGAGCCGGCTCGCGCAGACCCCTACATATATATAATGGTATAAAAAATCTTGTGCCTTTCTGAATTTTTATAAAGTACTGTAGTTATTAAAAAGTTCACAAATATTCATAACTTTTATCACAATAAATTAAAAAACTATTAATGCCAAAATGTCCCGAGTCTCTCCTACTATTTTCGATTATTCTCAAACAAAATACTAATGTATAGAATTCTTGTATACATTATTAATGAACACACAAATTGCTCAGAGAAAATCTTCGATTGTATTAGATATTTCATGACTTCATCCCATTGAATATGAACTATTTAAAGAAGTAAGAAATTTTCTTTATTAAATGAAAATGAATCAGTCAAAACTATAAAATTTAATTAGATAAGATTTTTACAAAAGTGACACTTTTCAAATGCACTTATGGTAATAAAAATTCAGAATAAGAAGCTTCATTTTGTGATAAATCTATTCCGTACTAAATAAACCTTAAAGCGAACAGTCTAGTAATCTATTTTTATAATTAGATTATAAAATTTCATTTTATTTTGTTTTCTTAGGCTCATTTCATTTGTTATTCATACGCTAAGCCAACGGCTCTTTAAAACAACTCGAGCGCCATCTAAAAAACATTAACGTTGGGGATTTTCAATGAATATTTTAAAAAATATTTAAAATTTAAATATTAATAATAATCATATAAACTTTTATAGCTAATTATTTTATTCTTATAAAGTAAATTTTATTTTTCTTGTTAAAAATGAATGTTTTTAATTTTTACCCAACGCTAGTGCTATTTTTAGTCGATGGAGGACGCTGTCAGAGCTTAGCGTATAATTCTATTATTTAATCATTAATAATGTATATAATTTCTCAAATATTTGAATCATTTGAATGAAAATATATATTTTTTTTTTCATTTTTTAAATTAATTTTGAAGGTAATAGATATACCAATGAAATGATGTAAATGTTTCAACAATAATTTTTCACACTGCAAAAGTTTGTCAAAAGCTTGATCCAATCGTGGATTAGTAAAGTAGGTCCTTGATAAAATGGACTGGTTCCAAGATTGTCGGGTCATTACATTGGCATTTAATATTTTCCATTGCTCTTGTGAGACGTTGGATTGAAATTGGATAGAACAGTCTTCTAAATGTGTATGGACGGTATTCATCAAATTCAACAAATTTTCTAATTTTCGAGATATCGGAAGCTGGCCAGTTTGATCTCCGTCGCCCACTTCCATGCAGTCTTGATCACTTGTTGACATATTATTGTTTCTGTTGATATGTAATATATATTAAACAAATAAACACATTTGGTTGTTGGAAAAATGAAAATAAAATTTTTGCAATTTCTGTTTGGTTATTCCGCTTTGAATTGACATTGAATAAAAATAAACAAAATACTGTAAGCAAATTTAAAAATGGAATTTTTTTAAATTTCGTTTTTATTCATTATTAAATTACAACATAATCTTAAAACCATTTTTTAATTAAATTGGATATAAATCTTTTAAAACTTTTTATGTTTTATGTTAAAATTTGAAAAAAATATTTCTATGAAATATTAATTGAATTCTATGAATTTTATTGTATTATTTATATTTATTATTAAATATTTATTACTAATTTGTTTTACTTTTCTGTAAACATAAACTATTAGTTTAAATAAAATATATATTTATATATTTTTTAATTTTACTTATTTAAATTTTCGCGCCTTTCATGTTCACTGCGCATTTGGTAGCGCCACTTGTAATAAAACAAAAGAGATCCGTATTGCATGGGCGAATGTTCTCGCATGTGTTTCTACAGTTTTCCCGCGCAAAGTGAAAAAATCGTTTTCCCGATTCTTAGCAGCTTAATTTCTGTCTATCGTGGTTGTATTTAAGTTGTAAACTGTAAATATTATTTTTCATTAATTCATGTTTAAGAGTTTTATTTTTATTTCATTGTTGTGCGTCGTAACTGACTTGTAAAAGGAAGATCCTAACGTAAGCAAAACTCAACTACAATGTAAAGTAAAATGTTTTTGTTAGGAATAATAAAATAATTATTGTAAATAATTTTCTTGCACAAATTTAAATTTTATAAACAGTGTTTTGTTAATTAATAACAAAAAGTTGTGTATTTTATTTAAAATTCTATAAATATTTGTAATTTTAGATAGAACTTTTATTTTAATGAAAATAATTGAATTATTAAAATACATAATTACATAGATAAAAAATTTTCAATTTATTTATATTTTATTTATATTAAAAAGGATGTATGGTGGGCGTGACAGCGGCAAATAACCTAAAAAACCGTTTTTTTTTTGAAAAAAAAAATTTTTTGCAGGAGTTATACTTTCATGATATATTTCTAAATAACAAATCAATAAAAAAATTGTTTTTTCTTCAAAAAAACATTTTTTGAAAATTTTAAAGCATTTTTTGGCACCAAATTTGAACTCTAAAAAATTATTTCTATATATAATTGATTATTTCACTAACTGCTAATAGAGCTGTAAGTTGGAAAAAAATTATCAAATGAAGGTACATTTTTTTGGAATATATGGTAATTTTTTCAGATTTTTTGAATTTGTGCG
>JABFQK010000238.1:0-11654 GCA_022816885.1 Trissoscelio sp. ZL-2020
ATTTTGTAAAATTCTCAAGCGTTTTGTCCAATTGTGAGTCGTGTAAATTAATGTGGGACATTAAATGAAGTTGCCTTGGCGGATTTTCAAAGGGTTTGCACGAGAGTTTGTAATGTTAATGCAATCAAGCGTCCGTTGGCGACGTAACCGCATTTTGTAGAAGCAGTGCAACGCCTACCGCAACGAGATTACGCGTTTGTACTGAAAAACAGTGGTACCGCGCGCTCTTCATGTTAATTAAGTTAACGTTCTGAAACGCGCGCGCACCCATCCCGACTTCTGCTATTATTAAGGGTGTCGCACTTCGCGCTCGTCCGGATCTTAAAAACGATTTTGCCTCGGCGTTTCCAGCCGCGCAAATATTTGATCCACGCAAACACAATTTTCAAGGCGAAATCAAAATTCAAATTTGATTTTGCCGCGCAAACTGATACCGTTTCCGTTATTTAAACGTGTAATAACCTTTTGATACCGCCTGTTTGGACGATTCAACTAACGAGATTAAGTTTGAATATTTCGAATTTGGCACGAAAATTTGTTCTGTTTCGGGGATTCGAGTATTTTTAATGAAAAAATTGTTTTTTTAGAGGTTTTGAATAAAAATGTAATGGAAATTCATATTTATTCGTCTGAAAATATGAAAGTTTGCATTAGATATGTAAATTTTCTCACGAAATTTCATTTAAATTGCAAAAAACATTTTCGGGAAAAAATATAATTCAAATTCAAATTTTCCCGCCTAAAAATAATTTGAATTCAAAATTTCCCGCTTAAATACATTTCAAATTCAAAATTTCCCGCCAAAAACTAATTTTAATTCAAATTCACCCGCCAAAACATAATTCAAATTCAAATTTTGCCGCCAAAAAGTAATTGAAATTTAAACTTTCCCGCCAAAATAATAAAAAGTAAAAAAAAACCCTCCATCTTTTAATTAAATAAAATTAAAAGCAATTTAACCGAAAATATCGTATTAATCTCCGAAAAAAGCTCCATCACTGTGTATTTTCATCAATTTCAACTGCGCGCGGAATTTGAAATATGTAAAATGGAAGTGACTCTTGTATTTCGTGTTCAATCTGAAATTTTCATTGCTTTCCGTCTTTTTTGCGGTGACGTATTTTATGTGGAATAAAATGCGAGTCATTAGGGTGTGTATATAAAAAAAATTGGTCGAGTGAAGAGCGCACGTAACGCCAGTGATTAACGGTGATTAATGAAGCGAGCGTGATCGCAGCACTTTCTCGGAAGCGGAGTGTCTAATGTCATGTGAAACATGTCGCGCTCCGATTCCGGACTAAATAAACACATCAATATACCTGCGAGACAAAGTAGTTTGTAAAATATACCCATGCAAAAAATGACGTACAACACGTCATTTGCATAACAAGACGAATTACGCTCGGCTGATTTTAAAATGAACAGCAATTTTGCAGAAATCATATATTGAAATTCAAATTTTGCGCCGAAAATAACGAATTATTATTTTTTTTGTAAAAAAATAATTCAAATTCAATTTTTTACCGCCAAAATATAATTTAAGTTCAAAATTTCCCGCCAAAACATGAGTTGAATTTATTTTTTTATTTAAATTTCGCGCCAAAGATAACAAATTATTAGTTTTTTTGCAAAAATATAATTCAAATTCAACTTTTTCCCGCCAAAACATAATTTAAATTCAAAATTTCCCGCCAAAAAAATTCAAATTTAATTTTTTACCGCCAAAACATAATTGAAGTTCAAATTTTTCTGCCAAAATATCATTTAAATTGAATTATTATTTAAGTTTCACGCCAAAGATAACAAATTATTTTTTTTTTACAAAAATGTACTTTTAGTTCAAATTTTTCCCGCCAAAACGTAATTGAGGTTCAATATTTCCCGCAAAAATAATTCAAATTCAAATTTTCCCGTCAAAATACGATTTAAATCAATTTTTTATTTAAATTTCGCGCCAAAGATAACAAATTATTAATTTTTTACAAAAATATAGTTTACCTTCAAATTTTTTCCGCCAAAACGTAATTGAGGTTCAAAATTTCCCGCCAAAATAATTCAAATTCAAATTTTCCCGTCAAAATATGATTTAAATCAATTTTTTATTTAAATTTCGCGCCAAAGATAACAAATTATACATTTTTTACAAAAAATATAGTTCAAGTTCAAATTTTTCCCGCCAAAACGTAATTTAGGTTCAAAATTACCCGCCAAAATAATTTAAATTTAATTTTGTATTTAATTTTCGCGCCAAAAATAACAAATTAATTATAAATAATTAAATAAAACAATATTTAAAATTACAATTTCAAATTTCTAGTCAAACGGAGGAAAAAATTAAATTTCCCGCCCTTTTTAAAAATTCAAATTTCGCACAAAAAATAACGAATTACTATTTTTTTGCAAAAATATAATTCAAATTTAATTTCTTCCCGCCAAAACATACATTAAGTTCAAAATTTCCCGCCAAAACAAAAAAATTCAAATATAATTTTTTATTTAAATTTCGCGCCAAAAATAACAAATTAATTATAAATAAATAAATATAATATTTAAAATTTAAAATTTCAATTTCAAATTTCTAGTCAAACGGGGGAAAAACATTAAATTTCCCGCCCTTTTAAAAAATTCAAATTTCGCGCCATAATTTGCATTTGAATTTAAAATCCGGCGGGAAATTTGAACGAAATGCGTAAATCACAAAGTCAGGCATGCCAAAGAAGCAAAAGTATGTATGTATCTATACTCGTTTGTCGTTTCAAATAAACAGTGCCTGTAACGCGAGTTTCGGACATGAAATATATACAAAGTGAAAGAGAGAATCCTGGGAGATAAATCACCGGAGCTTCCATGATACTGTCTTACGAGAACCATATAGAAAGACGAATGTCTCGGTACTCTCAATTCGGAAGAGTGTAGAAGTGCAAACATCGCGCGATAAATCTTTGATACAACAAATCCGGGAGGAAAAAAGAAATGACGCGTGTTGTGTGAAGAGAAAGAGAGAACAATAATCGGGATAACGGAGCTGTCGGGCGTAGTATCGGAAGGGTGGCAATAAGTATTTAAGAGTACAAACAGAGCGGGACTTTAAATCATCGGATATTTTGAGATATCGTTAATGTGTTCGATATGAAATGGAGAAAATAGTGGGGTGGTGGAAAAATGAATAATAATGTTGGAATATCACAAAATATCACAAAACATTATCACAAATTATGAATATCACAAAACATTATCACAAATAATTAATGATTGTAAATAATTGTGAACATTTTTGCATTTGTTTGTGATAATTATCTACAATTTTTATTTGTGATCTTCGTTTGTGATCTTTATTTGTGATACATCTTTGTGAATGAAAAATTTAACGAAATTTGTGATATAGTTTATAATATTTTGTATTAATATTTGCGATTTCAATTGTGATCATAGTTTTGTGATCTTTATTTGTGATACATCTTTGTGAATGAAAAAGTTAACGAAATTTGTGATATAGTTTGTAATATTTTTTATTAATATTTGGGATTTCATTTGTGATCATAGTTTTGTGATCTCTAATTATGATCATAGTTTTTTGATAAAAGTTTTGTGATATTTATTTATGATCACAATTTCGTGATATTAATTTATGATAATACTCTTGTGATCATATTTTTGTGATCTTCATTTGTGAATATTTTTTAACATTATAGTTTTGTGATCTGTATTTATAATCAGTTTTGTGATATCAATTTGTGATGATACTTTTATGATCATAGTTTTGTGATATCAATTTGTGATGATACTTTTATGATCATAGTTTTGTGATATCAATTTGTGATGATACTTTTATGATCATAGTTTTGTGATATCAATTTGTGATGATACTATTATGATCATAGTTTTGTGATTTTGTTTTGCTAATATAGTTTTATCATCCTCATTTTGTGATATTAATTTGTGATCTTAGTTATGTGATTTTCAAATATGAATAAAATGTTATGATTATAGTTTTGTGATCTTAATTTATGACCACAGTTTTTTTATGACAATTTGTGATCACACTTTTGTGAACATAGTTTTGTAATTTCGTTTTGTGAATATAGTTTTATGATCATAGTTTTGTGACCATAGTTTTGTGATTTTCTTTTGCGAATAGTTTTATGATCATAGTTTTGTAATTTTATTTTGTGAATATAGTTTTATGATCATAGTTTTGTGATATGAATTTGTGATCATAGTTTTGTGATTTTCCCTTGCGAATAGTTTTATGATCATAGTTTTGTGATATTAATTTGTAATCATAGTTATCATCATATTTATGTGATTTTCATTTGTGAATAAAGTTTTATGATCATAATTTTGTTATCTTTATTTGTGATTATACTTTTGTGACCTTCATTTGTGATTATAGTTTTATGATCTTCATTTGTGACAATAGTTTTGTGATTTTCATTGACATTTATAGATTTGTGATTATAAAATGTGATTATTTGTGATTGTGAAATCTACATTTGTGATTATAATCTTGTGATCATAGTTTTATGATCATTATTTGTGATCATAGTTTTATGATCATTATTTGTGATTATAGTTTTATGACCTTTATTTTCGGTTATAGTTTTGTGGTTTTTATTTGTGATCATAGTTTTGTGATCTTCATTTGTGATTATACATTCGTGATCATGATTTTGTGATCTTCGTTTGTGATTATAGTTTTGTGATCCTTATTTGTAATCATAATTTTGTGATGGTAGTTTTGTGATCCTTATTTGTAATCATAATTTTGTGATGGTAGTTTTGTGACCTTCATTTGTGATTATACACTCGTGATCATAATTTTGTGATCTTCGTTTGTGATTATAGTTTTGTGATCCTTATTCGTAATCATAATTTTGTGATGATAATTTTGTGATCTTTGTTTGTGATTCTAATTTTTGCTCTACCTTTTTTGTGATCAATGTTTAAAACCTTTATTTGTCATAATAAATGATTAAAAAACCCAAAAAAAAGTTTTATCCTCAATTTCCAATCCTAATAATTATTTTCCTAATACTTCATCTTCAAAAACTATTTTAACCAATGATTGAACTTAAATTTTCTAACAGAATTTCCCTTTATTTAATCAAACTTTTCACTCAATATAATAATAACATGATAAATGTCAGCTGAGAGTAATTATCGAATATCGATTTTACGCCCGGGCTTGTTTTGAGTGCTTTGTCGTCAGATGAGCGCTATTTTGTCGACGTTTCTCGTCACAAGTGGTTTTGCGTACGTAGGATATTGAAGTGCGCATCACGACGACGCGACGTTGCTGAACCGATTAAAAGCGTATCAAGATCCGTCGTTGCTTTCTGTCCTGCATCCAAACCACTTTGAGCCACGCCTTCGCAGTGCTGGCGATGCCATCAAAGCATTGTTCACCGCATCTACAAGGATCGACAACGTTTCGCCATTCAGCGCAGCCCGGAAGCACGCGAATACCAACATATTTGTGACATTACCATTAATTATAATTGAGGAGCAAAAACTAGTTTCTCTGATTTATGAAAATAAAAATAATTTCGAATTTATGAATGTTTTATTTGTACCTAAAGTTTTTGAAAATAAATTGTGATCTTTATGATTTCTTTTTTCGATTGTTTGTGATTATTTTATGTTCTAAATTTGGTAATCGTGTAGCATGGATTATAATACTTTGTGGTCACAATTTGTGATAATTTTATGATTATCATTTGTGATCATTTTGTGATTATCATTTGTGATCATAATTTGTGATCATTTTGTGATTATCATTTGTGATCATAATTTATAAATATTGTTTGTGATCATAGTTTGTGAATACAGTTTTCTATTATAGTTTGTGATTGTAATTTATGATTAAATTTGTGAATATATTTTGTGATTGTAATTTATGAACAGATTTTGTGGTAATAATTTGTGATTATGATTTATAATTCCTGTTTGTGATCATACATTGTGATCATACTTTCTGAACATAGTTTTGAACTATAATTTGTGATCATAGTTTGTGAATATATCTTGTGATTGTAATTTGGGAATAGATTTTGTGATACTGTTTGTGATTATGGTTTGTGATTGTACATTGTGATAGTACTTTGTGAACATAGTTTTCAACTTTAATTTTTGATCATAATTTATAAATATTGTTTTGGATCATAGTTTGTGATTGTACATTGTGAATACAATTTATGATTGTAACTTGTGATCGTAATTTGTGAATACAATTTGTGGTTATAATTTTGTGATCATAATTTATAAATATTGTTTGTGATTGTAATTTGTGATCATAATTTGTGATTGTACATTGTGAATAAAGTTTGTGATTGTACATTGTGAATACAATTTTTGATTGTAATTTGTGATCATCATTTGTGAATACAATTTGTGATTATATTTTGTGATCATAATTTGTGAATACAATTTGTGATTATAATTTTGTGATAATAATTTATAAATATTGTTTGTGATTATAGTTTGTGATCGTAGTTTGTGATCATAATCCGTGATTGTACATTGTGAATAAAATTTGGGCTTGTATTTTGTGATCATAATTTGTGATTAAAATGACTAAATTTATTTCTAATAAAGTATCGAAAAGTATTGAAAGATTTCTTTCCACTTCATGAAACTGAAGAAAAAATGCAAACTTTCCTCCTTTCTTAAACGCAATACGCATTCATGAATCATAAATCGCTTGGCGAGCAGACCCTCGCGTAACTGCTTCATCGTTATTCATCGCGTAACTTCGTGCCAAATAATATTGTATGTTCCCCGGCGGATGAATTATGCACTCGTGGTCGCGCATACTTTCGCGCCTTTCGTCGTGCCTCATAAGCCGTAGTCGTAATTATGCGAATGATGGTAATTCATGATCGCGCGATCCCCGCCACGGATTAACAACGTAATACGCTAAAGCTCAAAGACACGATAATAAACGTCGACCCGTTAAGAAACAAATCCAGCCGTTATATACCTTCGGCAAATGGCGATGCTATTCATCGGCCGGCGATTCACCGTGACGTCCCGCTTAATTGAAAATTTGTATAACGACTTTATTTTCGCTGCTTTACGATCATATTTTATATTACGCTTTATGCGTCATGTTTCCGATGATAAAGTTTAAAAGGTATACGGTGCTTTTTAGGTAGCTGTTCGAACGAATTAAAATTGATATTTGCTTCTGCTGAAAGAATTAATTTTAGCGTAATATTTTGATTAGAATTATTTTGGATCATAAAATATGAATGTAAAAAATTATAAACAAATTTCAAATATCACAAAAATGGATCACAAATTGTGATCACAAAGATCACAATTTGTGATTATGAAGTGGCATCACAAACTATGATCACAAAGATCACAATTTGTGATGATGAAGTGACATCACAAAATTTGATCAGTATCACAAAAATCGATCACATTGTAAGATCACAAACTATGATCACAAAGATCACAATTTTTGATTATGAAGTGACATCACAAAATGTGATTAGCATTATAAACTATGATCAGAAAGATCACAATTTGAGGTTATGGAGTGGCATCACAAAATTTGATCAGTATCACAAACTATGATCACAAAGAAAAATGAAGAAATATGATTATGTAGTAACATCACAAACTGTGCTAATAAACAAATATCACAATTTGTGATGATGAAGTGACATCACAAAATTTGATCAGTATCATAAACTATGATCACAAAGAAAAATGAAGAAATATGATTATGTAGTAACATCGCAAACTGTGCTAATAAACAAATATCTCAATTTGTGATTATGAAGTGACATCACAAAATTTTATCAATATCACAAACTATGATCACAAGCTAAAATCAAAAAGTATGATTATGAAGTAACATCACAAACATTGATCACAATGTAGAATCTCAAACTATGATCACAAACAAATATCAAAATTTAAGTAGATGAAGTAAAATGATAAAAATCGATCACAATCTGATTACAAACTCGAATCACAAACAGTGATCACAATTTTGTATTATGAAGTACATCATAAAATTAGTTTAGAAACTAGAATTATTCATTATGATCACAAACATTGTACAATCACAACACAAGTATAGAATACTCACAATGATCACAAGTTTGTGATCTTAAGTTGTCATCACATTTTGTTACAATAATTTGTGATTATAAATTTGTGATTTCAGTTTGTGTTCATACTTCTGTGATCATTTTTCTTGATTATGGTTTGTGATAATTCTTTGTGATCATATCTTGTGATAGTAGTTTTGTGATCATAGTTTGTGATGGAATTTTGTGAATTTAGTTTGTGATAAAAGTTTTGTGATTTTACTTCATATTCATAATTTGTGATTAGAGTTTGTGATAAAGTGTTATGAAATCATTTTGTGATTACAGTTTATAATGAAACTTTGTGATTTAACTTTGTGATTAAGTTTTGTGAAATCATTTTGTGATAGAAATTTTGTGATCACAATTTGTAATGAAATTGTATGATTTCAGTTTGTGATAAAGTGTTGTGAAATCATTTTGTGATAGTCATTTTGTGATCATAGTTCGTGATAAAATTTTGTGATTTAAGTTTGTGATAAAGTCTTGTGAAATAATTTTGTGATCGCAATTCGTGATCATAGTTTGTGATCAAATTTTGTGATTTGAGTTTTTATTTTCATAATTTGTGATAATAATTTGTGATCATAATTTACAATCTAACCTTTGTGATACAATTTTGTATATTTTCAACTTTTCTCCCGTATTTTTCTTTCAACTTAAACCTTCATTTTAAAAAAAATTCTATTCAGATTTCATCTCCTTAATCTTGTCTTCATCTACTAAACCTCCTCCTCCCCACTCCACCCCCCACTCTCCCTTCCCCACGAATCTTCTCGTCGTAAACGATTTCACCCACGAATGATGGCGTTGAAATCGAGTTATGCAAAATAGATTTCACATTAAATAACCATCATTGGTCGTACGTAGAGCAGCGCGGTGGCACAAACGTTGCAAATGCCGTAAATTCCTGACGCGCGCATTACGTATAGCAAGTCAACGCGCGAGCGGGACACGCTGATACCGGGATGCTGCTCGTATATCAGAGAGTTACACGACAGACCTTACGTCGCGCTCAAACAAGCTACTTTGTTGCAATTATGTGATTTGATCAAAGCATTGGGGATTACGTAGCGTGTAGCCTATCAGTTATGGCAGTAGAGGGGTATGGGAGGGGAGGATTTGAGTGTTATCGGCAAATTAATTGGCCGTAACGCATGATTTCCTATTGAAATAGATTTTTGGGTTGGTTAATACAAATCTTTTTAAATCTAAATGAGATAATTTAGATAAAAAATTTCAGATAAAATTATCTATCTAGAGAAATTTATCTAGATATGATAATTTCGGAAAAATTATCTAGATAAGCTAATCTAGGGGAAAATACCTAGATAAGATGATTTAGGGAAAAATACCTAAATAAGATAATCTAGAGAAAAATATCTAGATATAATAGTTTAGAAAAAAATTTCTAGATAAGATAATTTAGGGAAAATACCTAAATAAGACAATCTAGAGAAAATTATCTAGATAAGATAATTTAGATAAAATTATCTAGATAAGATAATTTTGATATAAATATCTAAACAAGATAATCTAAAGAAGATTATCTAGATAAGATAATCTAGGGAAAATTATGTAGATAACATAATCTAGATAAGATAATCTAGGGAAAAACTCCTAAATAAAATAACTTACCTAAATAATATAATCTAGAAAAATTATCTAAATAAGATAATTTAGATAAAATTATCTAGATAAGAGAATTTAGATAAAATTATCTAGATAAGATGATTTTGATAAATATATCTAAACAAGATAATCTAAAGAAGATTATCTATATAAGATAATTTAGAGAAAATTATCTAGATAACATAATTCAGAAAATATAATATAGGGAAAAATACCTAGATAAAATAATTTAACGAAAATACTTAAATAATGCAATTTAGAAAAATTAGATAAATAAGATAATCTAGGAAAAATTATCTAGATAAGATAATCTAGGGAAAATTATCTAGATAATATAATATAGATAAGATAATTTAGGGAAAAATACCTAAATAAGATACTTTAGATAAAATTATCTAAATAAGATACTTTATATAAAGTTATCTAGATAAGATAATTAGATAAAAATATCTAAATAAGATAATTTAGATAAAAATTCCTAGATAAAATAATTTAGGGAAAATTTTGTAATGAAAATAATTAAAAATTGATTTTAAAATATAAAGTGAGAATTTGGACAAATTCAAGTTTGCCGCCTCTTTATTGCCGCGAAATTAGAATTAAATTTGCAGCTTTTTGAATTTTGGAAAGAAAATAATTGAAGGGTTGTAGATTAAAATTGGAAATGCAATTTGTTAATTAAATTGCTAAAAATGTACATTTCATATAACTAAACGTCGGCGCACATAACGTCAAAATGTAAAATTAATCTCAGTACTCTGTGGGTCGGTATTTTGCAGTGACTTCAAATTTTCTCGGACGACTGACCCTACAGCAAGACCGAAAACTGGTATTATTTAACCGCCGTGGCGAGCTTGCTTATTGTAATCGAGAGTGCAACACACCCGCGCGGAAACTAATTTCGAATAGTCCAACTCTCGCAGACTTGTATTTGTGCGCGCGAATTAATTCACGGAGAACATACTCCTGCATAAAACAAAATTAGATTCGTCATAATAACAATTTGAACTTAATAGTTCAAAAGTAATTTACCAAGTTTGTACATTGTTACCGTCGCAAACTGTGCCACTGGAAAAATTCATTTCATTTTCACAATTATTTCCTTTTTTCCAGTACAAACTTTCTTTTAGAAATTTTAGTGAAAAAAATTTATTCCAATATCAAGAAATTCGAAAATGAACAATTTTAATTCAAATTTCGCGCCTTTCTTAATCAGAAATTAATTAAATTTGATTTTTTGAATTCAAATTTCCCGCCATTCTGGATTTTTAATAAAAAATAATTTGTATTTTCAAATTTCCCGCGCTTTTTCAAATTTATTATAAAAATCCAAAAGTAACGAAATAATAAATTGAAAAAGTTCAATTTCCCCGCGCTTTTTTAATAGTACACAAAATATAATTTTAGAAAGCGCGCGAAATTTAAATGACAAATTTATTCCAATATCTTAAATAATCAATAGCGGATAGCAATTTGCATAGAACAAAGCATATTCCGAATAATTTTTGATGGTACTTAAATTACAATGGCAAAATTGCACATATTAAAGTGCGATAATTTTACAAATTTACCGGTCTGTTCCATAGTCACGCTTTATTATTAATTCGGCGTGATCCGATTCGCATTTATTCTCAAACGTTAAAACATTAATTTCCTGATTATCCATTCGCAATTTATTACATTATGGCGAATGAATAATCATGCGATTTGAGCTGCAGCGCGGTGTATAATTAATATTAATGAAAATAAGCGGTCAACATTTTCGTCCAGTGTACATTCGTATTTGCCGCCTAATTCAACTTTAATGATTTCATTATATCCGTAATAATATTTTTAAATCTCGCGCACAATTTTCATAGATCAAATATTTAATTTAAATATCTAATATAGTAAAAAGTAAAACCTAAATATAAGAATTTA
>JABFQK010000240.1:0-11641 GCA_022816885.1 Trissoscelio sp. ZL-2020
AGTTGTAAACATACCTTCATTTATCATGGTTTTTTAGGGGGTTACATCAGGCTAAATTACATGAAATTTGGGGAAAATGTAGAGGAGGGTCATATCTCCAGAGGACTTTTTCAGATTTTTATTAAAGGGCAAATTGTGAAAATGCCCCATGTTTGAAAATCACCTATTTTTTGACATCCGAAAAATTATGCGTTTTTTTTTTCCGCTAGTGTATATATATTTTCTTTAATTCAACAAAGTTCTTTTGACTTATTTTTTTATAATTTATATATATAATTATATAATTTTTTTTAATTTAAAAAAATTCTTTTGGCTTATTTTCTAATATGTTCGAAAATGTACCTATTCGTTTGTTTATATATGTATCATTTACAATTATAAATGATTTTTTTATTGATAAAAGATTTTTTTATATATTTTGTAAAGTTTTAAGCAATTGATTTCAATTAGTAATCATTTATGAAAAAAAACCTTCGGACAAAAAAGAATAATAATATGGATTTCGCAAAAATAAATTCCAAGATTCCAAAAGGCTGTATACGTATGAATGAAGTTTTTAGTACATTTGGTGCTGATGTTATAAATAATTCATGCGTTGTGATTAAATTTTTTGAGAATCCAAGTTCTTTTTATATTAACATTCAAGATGAAGGTAATGAATTTGAAAACTTTTTATATGATTTAAATATAATGTATGATTATGACATTGAAAATGAACATTTAAAAATTCCACAAGAACTTTTAATAATTAATATGTATTGTGCATATTATGATAGAAGTTTTGGTAGTTGGTGCAGAGGGAAAATTATTAATGTAGACTATAACCAAAATATTATTACGATTTATTCGTTAGATTATGGTAACAAAACTGTCATATCGGCAGACGAAATTTACTTTTTATTATATATGGCTAAAAAAATGCCATTACAAGCAATTCATTGTAGACTTAACAATTTATCTCCATTTAATAACAAATTTTGGACCTCTGAAAATTTATCCGAAATCAATAATAATCTAATAGTAAGATAAAATTTCTACTGTATTTTAAAAAGTCAAACAAATAATGTTCATATTTGTGATTTATTAAATGTCCGTAATAATGAATCAATTATAGAACAATTAATTACTAAAATTATGCAATTAAAAAAGATTATTCAGTTTATTTCCCATCAGAAAAGTATTAAAGTTTATTAAATTAAAAGTATCGAAACTAAAATTAATTTTCTAAAATTCAAATCAAGTTCCATATTTTGAAGGTTATAAATTTGTATGTGTCAAATTAAATATATTTTTTAATGATAAACAAACTATTGTAAAAAATCATAAATCTTATGAATATCAAAATAGGAAAGCTAAGAATAAGATATCAGAAGATCATTCCATATTTTTTAGAAGTAAAAAAAGTATAATATGAATATAAATATAATATAAAAAGTAAACATAATGTAAATAAACGTATAATATAACTGTTTTATTATCAGAAAAACGAATTTCCTTATTTTTTTTAACAATATGTTTGAAGTTGAACTGTTTAAAATTCAATGAAAAATTTGGAAAGTAATGAAGAATTACAAAATTTGTTATATTACAAAAAAAAAAATAATAAAAACTTGAGTTAATTTTAGTTAAAAGTTGGAAAAGTGTATAATTTAGTTTGATTATTAAGAGGTTTTTGTTTTTAATTTTGTTGAAAATGTAAAAAGTAAAAACTGAAACACATTAAAATTTCATTATTTTCCTCAAATATTAGCGTGGCACTTTAAAGTGTCGAATTTGATTGCTTTGTATTAATTTTAACCTTGATAGCTTGTAAATCAACGATAGAAAAGTTTTGATTCAAATTTTGATTATTGATGTTATCAAATATGAATAAATTGAGGTATTGGTTTGATTAGAAGCGTGACCTTTACTAGCTTTATTGAATTGTGATTTCAAAATTTGAGTTAGTTCGCTTTTCTCCTCAGCCGAGAATACCTTCTTTAAAGAATTTAGTTAGTTGCTCGTATTAAAGTAACAATAACGATTCCTCAGTTTATTAATTTGAGTTTAATTCCTTTTGCTGTGAAATATTTAATTGAGTTTACGATCAAATTATAATAATTATTAGTTCCTTTGCGATAAAGTTAAAGTGATATCTTGTGAAGTGAAAAGTGGTCTTCGATTATACTCCCAATGTCTCTAAACAATCACCCTAAAAATGTACACCATTAAATTCAAGTTAATTTAGAAGACATTGTATTTCAATACTTTCGGTTTTCGCCGGAGTTTTGAAAGCAACTTCTTCACAAGATTAAATAGTAAATTTGAGTGTTGCTCACTTTACCATTTGATTAATTAATTTGGAACTAATGATCCCCAATTTTTGATAATAAATCCTTCCTTTTTTTAGTTTAACCAACTGAAGTTATTTATACTATACCAGCCCAAAGAATTGCATTATATAAGAGCGATTCTTTTTCATGGTCCTTCGAGCCGGATGTCTATCCGGAAAAGTAAAAGTAATATAAGTTTTTTCACTAGTTGGAAAAGTGAAGAAAACTATATAAAATGTCAGAAGTTGACGATTTCAATTTAGAGCTTGCTCTAATCGAGATTAAGGATGGATGCAAGTACTTAACAAACTGCATCGCTAATATTAAAAAGAAAGGAAAGGATTCCTACAATCCCCAGCTGTTCAAAGGACGGATTGACCAGATCAACGCCACGTGGAGAACTCTGCAGTTAGCGCATGGAAGGATCGCTCATCACATGTCTGCCGAGGAATTATGTGAGCTGCCCTACGTCAAGGAAGCACTGCTGGACAAGGCGAGCGACAACCGGGACGAGGCTGTGGACTTCTGCAATTTCGAATGGGGCAAACTTCAAGCGGCTGCTGCAGCAGAGATATCACCGTTGGATTCTCCGAGACACGACGAACATACGAGAAGTACCCTTTCCTATACTAACAAAACTAAAAAATTGAAGATTCCGGAATTTTCCGGAGATATTCGCGAATGGCCGAATTTTGTCGATCTTTTCAGGGCAGCAGTGAAAGAGAATCCTGAATATTCACCTGCAGAAAAATTATATGCCTTGAAAACTCACGTGCAGGGCGAAGCTCGTGAACTTATATTTACAATTGCACTTTCAGATAACAATTTTGAGATCGCCTGGAAAACGCTTCAAGACCGATATGAAAACAAAAAGTTACTAATTACTAATCACACTAAAAAATTATTTGAAATTCCTAATCTCTCCCTCACGAATTATAAGATTTTACGAAGCACTTTCGTTAACATTTCACAATCGTTAGAAATATTGAAAAAATTACAATGTCCAACAGATAAATGGGATATTCCTCTTGTTTATCATATAGTAAAAAGATTCGATAATTCATTGAGGAGAGAATGGGAAAATAGTCAGGAAGATGGTAAAACATTTCCTACTTTTTCGGAGTTAAAAGCCTTCATTGATAAGAAATTAATCGCTCTTGAATATATGTCAGAATTTACCGATGTTCCAAAAAGCGTTAAAACGCATTTTTCTGTACCAAACTCAAGTGAAAAAGTGTGTATATTTTGTAGTGAGAAACATACTATTTATCAGTGCTCAAAATTCAAATTATTAACTGATTCTGAAAAATTTAATTTTGTGCGCGAAAAGAAACTTTGTTTAAATTGTTTAAGTAAGGGTCACATGCGACAAACATGTACCAGTAAATTCTCGTGCAAATTCTGTAAAGGAAAACATAATTCATTATTACATCGAGATGTTAATGATTCCTTTTCAAATCGAAACAAAGAATTTAAAAGCCACAATGTTATCGTTGACGGGAAATCCTCGTCTACGTCGGCTTCGGCGCCTCTAATGAGTAGAGATAAAAATAATGCCTCGAATTTCGTGAATCAAAACATTGATTCGATAGATGAAAATACTATTCCCGGAAATTGTTCATCCTTTTCTACCACATTAACTTCAATGGTAGATAAAAGTGTTATGTTAGCTACAGCATTAATCAAAATTAAAGATGATTTTGGAAATGTGATAATTGCAAGAGCGTTAATTGATTCAGGTAGTGAATCTTCCTTTATTTCAGAAAGGGTTATGCAATTATTGAAAATTCCAAGATATAAAAAAGATGTTATGATTTCTGGAATAAGTGGAAATACGCAATGTTTAGTTCGTTATGAAACCAATTTAACCCTTTATTCGCGATTCGATGAAAGAATTAAGATAAATACTCCCGCTTACATTTTAGATAAAATTACCACTTACATACCGCCTAAAGCAATTTTAACGGACGTTGAATTTTTAAAGTATATTAAATTAGCTGATTCAGATCCAATTTCGGAACAACCGATTGATCTGCTCTTAGGTGCAAATATATACGGTAAATTAATAAAACCGGGCCTAATGCAAAGTCACGCGAACGAATTAATGGCGCAAAATTCTATTTTTGGTTGGATGCTTTTAGGACCAATAAAAAGTCAAGTAAATATGCATACAATTATTCACGTTAATCATGGAATGACAGTCCAATCAATTGATAATAATTTGAGAAAATTCTGGGAATCGGAAGAAATCCCAAACGTTAAATTATTGACCGAAAAAGAGCAAGACTGTGAAAAACAATTTATTAATTCAGTAATTCAAAAGGAAGATAATAAATATGAAGTCAGTTTACCTTTTCTAGTTGATAATCCAAAAGAAATATTAGGTTCTTCGTTACATATTGCTAAGGCCGCGTTCTTCCGTTTGGAAAGACAATTAAAAACAAAACCAGAAGTTTATAAACAATATCGCGCATTTATCGATGAATATTTAGAGTTAGGTCATATGGAAAAAATTGAGAAGCCCATTTCAGAAATTGAAAGTTTTCGCGTATTTATTCCACATCGCGCGGTGATACGCGAATCTAGTCAAACGACAAAATTACGCGTAGTATTTAATGCGTCTAGCGTTACGTCTACGGGAAAATCGCTCAATGACGTTTTGCATACAGGTCAAAAATTACAGTCAGACATAACTTCAATTCTTTCTGAATGGAGACTACATAAATTTGTTCTAGTTGCCGATATTGAGAAAATGTTCAGACAAATATGGATTCGTCCAGAAGATAGGGTTTTTCAAACGATTTTATGGCGAAACTCAGAAAATGAACCTATTTCTGCTTATGAATTAAGTACGTTGACTTATGGCATGGCTTGTAGTCCTTTCATTTCCATGAGAATTATTAAACAATTAATAAAAGATTATGGTGATGAATTTCCTTTGGGAAAACGTGTACTTGAGGAGAATGTTTATGTAGATGACGCCATCTTTGGTGCATCAGATATTGAGCTTTTAAAGGAAATTAAAAATCAAGTTTGTAATTTAACCACAAAAGGAGGTCTGAATTTGAGAAAGTGGGCAAGTAATTCCACTGAGTTACTCAATTCTATCCCCAAATCTGAGTATTCTCATGCAATTGAATTAGATCTATTTAAAGATTCAGAAATGAAAATTTTAGGAATTCAGTGGCAGCCTTCCAGTGATACTTTTAACTTTTCAGTTGCTCCATTCAACACATCTCATTCTAAAGTAACTAAACGAATAATTCTCTCTGAAATTGCAAAAATATATGATCCAAACGGTTGGATCTCTCCAATAGTAATCAAAGCTAAAGTTCTTCTTCAATCACTTTGGTTGGAAAAATTAGATTGGGATACAGAAGTTTCAGAAGGCATAAAAAAGAGATGGGATTTTTTTTGCACAGATTGGTTGGGATTAGATAAATTTTTTATGCCAAGATGGGTAAATTTTGATGATTCTTCGCAACAAATCGAGTTGCATGGATTTAGTGATGCATCTTTAGCCGCGTTCTCAGCTGTTGTATACATAAAAATCATTGATAAAGATAATATTTCTCATGTTTCCTTAATGATGGCAAAAACTAGAGTTGCACCTTTAAAAACAATCAGTTTAGCTAAATTGGAACTTAATGGTTGCGAAATGTTAGTTAATTTAATTAAACATGTGTTAAATTCAATTAAGATTAATGTTGAAAAAATTTATTGTTGGTCTGATTCTAAAATCTGCTTAAGTTGGATCAAAAAACATCCTAGTAATTGGACCACCTTTGTTGCAAATCGCGTTTCAGTAATACAAACCGCTTTACCGGAAGCTTATTGGGGTTATGTTAATACAAAAAATAATCCAGCGGATTTAAATTCCAGAGGACTTTCAGTCAGAGAATTTATAGGCAATGAACTTTGGTTAAATGGTCCTAGTTGGTTGCAACAATCGAAAGATTTATGGCCAGTAGTACCAGAAATCCCTGAAACAAACGAAGAAAAAAGAAAAGAGCGATTTGTAATGAGGACTCAAGTTGGAGAGGATTGGGATTTGATTTATAAATTTTCTTCGTGGTCGAAATTACTTAGAATTACTGCACTTGTAATGAGATTCATATTTATTTTGAAAAAGGAAAAAACAAAAGATAAATTTATTTTTGCAGAAGAAATTATTAAAGCTCGTAATTTTTGGATCAAGTATATTCAGAAAAAGTATTTGGAAAAAGATTATTTTGATTTAACTAAACAAGGAAGTTTGCAATCAAGTTCCCCAATTATTCAATTGAGTCCATTCCTTGATGAAAATGGATTAATTAGAGTAGGAGGTAGATTGTCGCGATCAATTAAATCAGATAATTTTAAACACCCGTTTTTGCTTCCTCAACATAGAATTTCAAGTTTGATTGCTCTCCAATGTCATGCGAATACTTTGCATGGAGGAGTACAGCTCACTTTACGCACTATAAGGGAAAATTATTGGATTTTGGGTTGCAGGAATTTAGTTAAATCTATTGTGTATAAATGCGTGGATTGCACGCGTCAAAATGCAAAGATTTCTGAACAATACATGAATGATCTAGTTAAAGAAAGAGTAATAGTGAGTAGGCCCTTTTCTCACACTAGCTTAGATTATGCTGGACCTTATCTTATTAGAAATTATTCTGGACGTGGGAATAAGTCACATAAAGCTTGGATAGCAGTTTTTGTTTGTTTCAGTACAAGAGCGATTCATATCGAACTTGTGAATGATTACTCCACAGGAGCGTTTCTCGCAGCTTTTGATCGTTTCTCTGCAAGACGAGGTTTACCAACACGAATCGTTAGTGATAATGGAACCAATTTTGTCGGGGCAAGCAGAGAATTGAATCAATACTTTATACAGTTATGTAAATCTTTCGAAGTAGCAAAGAATTTTGCAGACTTACAAATAGATTGGCGGTTCTTACCCCCATCTGCTCCTCATCATGGTGGATTACATGAAGCAGGAGTTAATTCAATAAAATATCATTTAAAGAGATTAATTGGAAATTTTCTTCCAACAATTGAAGAAATGAATACTATTTTATGCAAAGTCGAATCGTGTTTGAATTCGCGTCCCATTGCCCCTCTTAAAGATGATGTAGATTCCTTTGATGCTCTTACACCAGGTCATTTTTTGATAGGCTCTGCAATTAACTCTCCTCCTCAACAAAATGTAGAAAAT
The DNA here is from genome assembly GCA_022816885.1 of Trissoscelio sp. ZL-2020. NCBI lineage: Eukaryota > Metazoa > Arthropoda > Insecta > Hymenoptera > Scelionidae > Trissoscelio > Trissoscelio sp. ZL-2020. The sequence goes on from JABFQK010000240.1 coordinate 7,516, forward strand.
TTGAATGAATCAAGGTTGTCCAGATGGCAACGAGTTTTGCGAATTACGCAACAATTTTGGAGAAGATGGTATCACGAATACTTAAGTTACTTACAACAAAGAGGAAAATGGAGGAAAAAATTAACTTCTCTTAAAGTTGATGATTTTGTTCTTATTAAAAATGTTAATTTTCCACCTTCGAAATGGGAATTAGGAAGAATTTTGGAAATTTATCCAGGAAAAGATAATTTAATTCGTGTAGTAAAAGTAAAAACAAAAAATTCTAGTTATATTCGAGCAATTTCTCAACTTTGTAAATTACCTATAAATGAATCTAATTTTGATTGAGATATAAAATGATTTAAAAGGCCGATTTAAAATGTATTTTAGATTTCATTTAAATGGAATACAAATATTGAGCTTAGGTGGGAAAATAAAGTTATCAAAGTCAAAAGTGTTGATGAGAAAATCAAGCTTTCTTCAGATGTAAATATAATTCTTAGAATAGTACACTTTTGAGCTTCAACATGAGTCAGTTGTCTGGTGAAAGTAAAGAGTTCGAGTCGTCGGAAATTTTGCTACTTACCGAGTCTATTGATTTAGAAGAGTATGAACCGAATTTCGTGATTGAACCCCCTTCGACAAAAGTAAAATACATCCCTACGCGAATATCGGAATTGAAAGCCGAAAAATTTGTTCGGGAAAGAGTGCGTGAACGTAGTTTGCTCAAATCTAGACCTGCAGACTTCATTCTCATAGAACTCGACAACGGGGTTGAAAAGGTGATTCCTAGTCACATCCCTACTACGAGACGACGTTATACTTTTAGAGCCGAAGAGGGTACATATACGCTTAGGTGGAATAAATTGGGAAAACTTGTTTTTGTGTCTCTCCGAGGAATAGACGGAGTTATAAATCGGAATATTTCAGGTATATACGAATTAAAATTTAAAACGTAGTTAAAATAATAGTATAACGCAAAATTTACCGCGAAAATTCTAGTTATAGACAAAACGGAGAATGGCGGAGCAATTAAATCGTCGAAGTAGAATGGAGTCAGCATTTTTTGAGGGAATGACTAGGTGCGAGTTCGACTTATTTTTACACTGCTTTATGAACGTTAACATTTTGGAGGTGTCAACTGCTATGTTTAAGGATAGGGACTCCTGCAATATACCTGTTATAATTATCCCGTTCCTTGATTGGTGTTCGTCACATTATACTTCCAACTGCAAATGTATAGATAAGGATGAACGATATAAAAACAGGAAGTATTTTCGGATTTATTTCTTTTCGTTAGAGGCCATTGGAGATTGCCGTAGGCGACGGTTAGATGCTGTATAATTTGGTGGAGTTACACTATGGTTTTTTGGAAACATTAGTATCTCGCAATAAATTCTTGCGGGAAAAAATTTATTTATTTTTTATTTTTCTTATAAATAGTATGTTCCTTTTTTTACACTTGGAGTGGTATAAAAACTGTATAAATACAAATTTTTTTGAATTTAAGTGTTTATTCAAAATGGCACTATCATGTTAGAGTGCCATTTGGGGGGGAATTTGTTTAAAATTCAATGAAAAATTTGGAAATTAATGAAGAATTACAAAATTTGTTATATTACAAAAAAAAAAAAGATTAAAAAATACTTGATTTAATTTTTAGTTAAAAGTTGGAAAAGTGTATAATTTAGTTTGATTATTAAGAGGTTTTTGTTTTTAATTTGGTTGAAAATGTAAAAAGTAAAAACTGAAACACATTAAAATTTCATTATTCTCCTCAAATATTAGCGTGGCACTTTAAAGTGTCGAATTTGATTGCTTTGTATTAATTTTAACCTTGATAGCTTGTAAATCAACGATAGAAAAGTTTTGATTCAAATTTTGATTATTGATGTTATCAAATATGAATAAATTGAGGTATTGGTTTGATTGGAAGCGTGACCTTTACTAGCTTTATTGAATTGTGATTTCAAAAATTGAGTTAGTTCGCTTTTCTCCTCAGCCGAGAATACCCTATTTAAAGAACTTTGTTAGTTGCTCGTATTAAAGTAACAATAACGATTCCTCAGTTTATTAATTTGAGTTTAATTCCTTTTACTGTGAAATATTTAATTGCGTTTACGATCAAATTATAATAATTATTAGTTCCTTTGTGATAAAGTTAAAGTGATATCTTGTGAAGTGAAAAGTGGTCTTCGATTATAATCCCAATATCTCTAAACAACCACCCTGAAATTGTACACCATTAAATTCAAGTTAATTTAGAAGACATTGTATTTCAACACTTTCGGTTTTCGCCGGAGTTTGAAAGCAACTTCTTCACAAGATTAAATAGTAAATTTGAGTGTTGCTCACTTTACCATTTGATTAATTAATTTGGAACTAATGATCCCCCATTTTTGATAATAAATCCTTCCTTTTTTTGAGTTTAAACAACTGAAGTTATTTACACTACACCAGCCCAAAGAATTGCAATTTATAAGAGCGATTCTTTTTCAATATGTGAATATGTTTTCTTATGTAAATTTTTTGACAACTTTGTGATGTCACAATCAAGTAACTGTAACTTTTTAGGTTTCCTCGATTGGTAAAGTAAATTTTATATAGTGCTAAAAATAATGGTAATATAAAGACTGATACTGCATATTTTGTAATAAACGCATTTTATTTATTATTATTTTGTTTAACTTCATTATTACTTAAGTTACATTATGTATACCCAGTCCCAGTGAAAGCTAAACAGCTAAGCGTTATAACAACATTGTAAATCGTTTAGCTTTCAGTGGAACTGGTTGTACAAGTAAGTAAAGTATACAATGATATATATAACAACTATACATTTTTCTCAAATCGTATAATAATCGAAGTCTTGATAAGATATTGCATACTTAGTAAATACTTTCTTTATCATTATAAAACATAATTTTATAAAAGATAATAAATAATATAAATTAAATAGCTATAGGATTACGATTGTAGCGTTCATCGACATATCGAGTCACTTGTTCATAAAAAGTATCGATTAACTTGTCAACAATTTAAATGTTCACTGTCATATTGTCACATGAGCTAATATTTGTTTTGTCCAATATAGTCACATATATACACTCAAAAACTATAAATTGATTAACTAATTTACAGTTTTTAAAGCTCTTCTTTTCTCCCAATCATTAATCCTCTTTAAAGGATAACACATTATTGCTGACACGAGAATAAGGGCACCCGATAAATAAAAGGTTCCATTATAATTTCCAGTCCAATCCCTGACTGATCCTGTAAATAACACTAAATATGATTAATATTATCTACAAAAGTCATAATACTAATATAAAATACTATAAAATACTATAAAATACTAATATAAAAAATATTACATAGATTTATATTTATAAATTCTTTAACCCTTTGACCGGTGAAAGAATATTAAGCCTTTCAGTTGGAAATTATGTATTTTGAAAAAAAAGATACGCAAACTTGCGCATATTTGAAAAAAAAAACATGAAAATAAGCCATGTTTTATTACCAAAATCTTAGTCTATGTCATCAAAAGTAATTTACTTCATTAGAAATGTTTGCATTTGACTTTTAATTAACAATAAAAAATATTAATATTATATTATCATATATATTAATTGTTAAAGAAAGTATTAAACATTATTAAATTCAATGCACATAATCAACATACTTTTATATGTATTTGGACGTTTTAAGTACTTTTTGCTCCAAAGATATTGCAGTTGAAACAACGCAAAGATATGCGTTGCAGTTGCTTATCGTAATAAAAACGAAATACATATATAACCGCCGCGTTAACGTTGCAAATTTCATAAATTTGAAGTATTTATTTGTGCAACTGATATACATAACACAGATTTATTTTATTATTAAATTAGTTTACCTGCTAGTGGTGTACCAATTAAAGCTCCGATGCCTTGAAAAAGAAAACAAAGGCCAAAAGAATTGGATAATTTTTCAAGTCCTAGTAAATCAACCAGAAGAATTGGTCTGAGTGAAGTAAAAACCGCTGCAAAAAAATAGGAGAATGAATTGATGTTTTCTGTTACATGATAAAAAATACTATGAGAGTTAGGTGCTATGGTGATTATATGAACTTGTAAATTTGTATAATATAGAAAAATGAAATTAC
>JABFQK010000241.1:0-11640 GCA_022816885.1 Trissoscelio sp. ZL-2020
GTGAAGGGATGGAGCGTGCTGGGTAGCTTCGCGGGGGGCGGTATGCGCGGCTTCCAACGAGGAGAAAGGTACAGTCCTCTGGTTCCTTGTTTCCCACGAGACCCAAACGGCGTTAATTAAAAATGTGTATCCCGGAATTGGTCCTCGATAATCGACGGAAACGGCCCAATCTGAATCGACGAATCCCTCAAAGTTGTCCTCTCCGTACTTGAAAACTAGTCCTAGGTCTGCCGTTCCTTTCAAATAACGCAGGACACGTTTCGCCGCGGTCCAGTGGGTCTTCCCGAAATTCTCATTAAACTGGCCGAGCACACTTGCCGCGTGAGCTATGTCGGGACGTGTCGCTACAGACAGATATAATAGTCCTCCTATTAACTCTCGATATGGTGGTTTTTGTCCGTCTTCAGTCGTCCATGAATCAGTTTTTGATAGCCTCGAATTAGCGTCCAAAGGTGTGGAGACTGGTTTGCAGTCTTCCATTCCGAAGCGTCGTAATAATTCGCTCACATATGTTTGTTGACATACCTTGATACCGTCATCGTTGACCTGAAAATCCATTCCCAGACATCTCTTCAAATCACCAACAAATTTGACATCGAAGTGGTCGTTCAGCTTTTCTCCAAATCGAGTAATTTCTTCTGAACATTGTGACATGACTAAAATGTCATCGACGTATACGACCACTATCATGAGATCATCGTTTTCATCCCGGATGTACAGACATGGATCAGCTTTCGTAGGAGTCAAACCGAGTTCACGTAGAGTCTCATCTAATCGTGCGTGCCACGCGCGACCAGCTTGCTTAAGACCATAGAGGGCCTTTCGCATTTTGCAGACTCGATTACCAGTCGCCAACTTCTGAAGTGCAGCTCCTGCTGCATCAACGATACATTGATCGGATCGCTTCTCTCGGACGATATAGCGTAGCGTCTCCTCCAGCATGTCAGGCACCTCCATGAAAACCTTTTCTTTCAGCTCACCGTTGAAATAGGCAGTCGTAATGTCATACTGTTGAATAGACATATTGTTACGAGCGGCAACTGCCATTGCCAGTCGAATTGTACTCAGTCGCGCCACCGGCGCATATGTTTCATTAAAATCCACTCCAGGTCTCTGAGAAAAACCTCTGGCGACTATCCTTGCCTTTCGTTTGTTAGGTTTTCCGTCCGTACCGCATTTGTTACGGAGCACAAAGCGACTTCCCACAACGCTGCATCCTTTAGGTCGACTAACCAGCTCCCAGGTGTCGTTCTTCAGTATAGAAGAGACCTCATCTGCCATTGCCATCATCCATTCGCCCGATTCCTGGCTGGACATTGCGCGATCAATGGGTACCTCAGTCAGGAAAGCCATTTCAGCATGCTCTTCGCGACTGGCCATATGATATTCCTTTCGCGGTCTTCCTGGTCGTCCTGTACGTATCAGTCTGGGCCTTCCCGGAGTCCGATGATTAGTGTCAGGTTGATCGACTGGAGGAAAGCCTGGATAACCTTCTTCGTCGTTTTCCGCGTCGAAAAAATCGTTATCATCATTTTCGATTTCTCCAACTTCAATATCCGACTTACCTCTGTCGCGAATCAGTTGCACATTCATAAAAGTCTTATCCGGTCGTGTCGATTCCTCTTCTTCGTTGACTGCTTCCGGATGCTTCCGTTGATGCTTCCAAAAATCATGTTCCTCTGGCCATACACCATCCACGTCGATGTCCGATTGAACAACTGCCTCGTCAAGAAATTTGACGTCTCTTGATATTTGCACCTTCCCCTCGTTCTGAAGCCAGATCCTGAATCCCTTCGATTCCTCACTATAGCCAATGAAGATTCCTTTCTTTGAACGTGAAGCCAGCTTGCTTTTGTTTGGAGTCTGGTCGAGAATCTGCACCTTGCACCCGAAACGCCTGAAATGACTCACATTTGGCGGTTTTCCATGCCAGATCTCGTGTGGAGTCTTTCCGTGCAATTTGCTTGTTGGACACCGGTTGCGAATGTAATTTGCCGTATTTACGGCTTCCGCCCAAAATGATGGTGGTAAGCCTGCTTGAATCAATAAGCATCTCGCGGTTTCCATCAAGGTTCGGTTACGGCGTTCGGCAACACCGTTCTGTTGTGGATTGTAGGGCACAGTTAGACGACGCTTTATGCCGTGTTTTTCCAAAAATTCGTCGAATGAGCGATTCACGTATTCTAGACCATTATCCGATTGTATGAATTTTATCTTTCTTCCGTGCTGAGTTTCCACTTGAGCCTTGAACTTCTCAAATTCGCCTTGAACCTGATTTTTGTGTTCGAGGAATCTCACCTCACACCATCCAGAACGATCGTCAATAAATGTCACGTAAAAGCGACTCTTACCGTTGTTTGAAGCAACCCGCATCGGTCCACAGACATCGGAGTGAATGACATCAGCCAGATCGGATTCCCTCTTCGATGATTTTGGAAACGATGATCGCGACATCTTCCCCTCGAAACATGTCTCGCATTGGAATTTTTCGTTAAGGTCGTTGACAGACACACCATCTATGGATTTTGATTTAATAGCTTCACGTAAGGACTGAATGTTCAAGTGCCCGAGACGCACATGCCATTCCTCCAAAGATTCTTCTCCTGATTTTCTTTGAATATTGTCTGCTTCGTTGGCTATTTGGCATCCGTTTGCCCCTTCATCCTTCAAGTAGTAGAGTCCGTTACGACGCTCTGCGGTGATAACGACGTTTCCCTTCGCGTCTATTGCTTCGGCCTTTGTTTTATCAAAAATCACTCTGTAACCCTTGTCTGCAATCTTCCCGACGGAAACGAGATTCGTACGTAAATCCGGTACGTATAAGGTGTCGTGAAATTTTATTCTCTTTTCGCGACCATCTACATCCGTCAAAACCGAAACAACTCCTCGACCCGCGATTTTCGTGATTGAGTTACTGGCCAGGTTCAAATTCCCGTACTCGCCCGAATTGATTTCTGAGAAACGATTGATGTCACTGCTCATGTGGGATGTGCAGCCACTGTCTATGCACCATGCACCACGTCCCGAATTTCCGTTTGTCCGGGAAACATCACTCGCGATCGTATTCGATTCGGCGAACAAACTCAAGTCGTCTGCCTTATTCGCGGATTGTTGTTTCGATTTATTACCGCTCGGACATACTCGTGATTTATGCCCGAAACCGTGACACGTGTAACACTTTATCTTACCGACCGTACTGTCCGTGTTGTTCTTACTGTCTTTGTTGTCCTCGTCGCTTTTTCCATTTTCATTATTGTTCTTTTTCGGTTTCTTTTTCCTGCGCGATTGTCCGTTAGCAACCATTGCACTTTGACCCTGCGATTTTTGACGGATGTCTTTACGCGTATCGAATTCCTCGAGAATCTTCACACGTAATGTCTCAGGATCGGGCAAGTCGTCACGCGACGCGATCGCGCACCGGAAGTTCTCGTAGGTCTCTGGTAGGCTGCGCAGCATCATGACACTCAATAAATCATTATTAACCTCAATGTCCATTTCGGCCAACCTGTCCACGATATCCAGAAACTTCTGTGTGCTGTCGCGAGCGTCCTCACCTTCTTGCATCTTGTGCGACATCAACTGATTCAGCAGTGCTGCCTTCCGTATTGGACCCTTCGACTGGAAAATTCCTTCCAGTTTTGTCCAAATCTCATGCGCGGTATTACATCCTTTCACCTGCTTAATCACCGACGGACTAATTGCTAGGATGATATCCGATTGCGCCTTGAGATCTGCCTCGGTCCAGGCACTCACCGCGTCTGCTGCACCGTCTGCATTTTCGGGTTTCACCTTCGTGCCGTTCGCGTATCCCCAAGCGTCGTTTTTTATTAGTACTGCTCTTATATGAATTTTCCATGTTTCATAATTGTCTTTGTTTAATTGTTCAAAACGTACGCCGGTCATGTTCATCTTGAATTTACGCGAACAAACTTGATGAAAGAAAAAACGACAATCTAACCTCAAAATGTGTTTCGAAAAGAAGATTTTTCTTTTTACTACAAAATCACTTTTTCAATCTAACTGAGCGCATAACCTGTTCAAAATATATATACTTGTGGTAAAAGAAACACGTGATGATTAAAAAGTAATTATAAGGTTTATTTTACTGTAACCAAATACAAAAGAAGTTAACACGACAACGACCGTTATAAAAGATAAAACAAAAGATGGATGAGCATGCGCGGTCATGTAGTGGTTAAGCCAGATACAAACAGATGGCGCTACTGTGCGGTGTACGAATGGCGCGCTAGTTTATTGTCCTTATCTAACACTTCCCCTCAATGAGTAACGCCGCAATTCTCATCAGCAATCGTAGTCATTCCAAGAAGATCACAGCAATTCTTGTGTTTGGTCTTATTTAACGCCTTCGTTAAGACGTCTGCTGGCATATTTTCGGACGCCAGATGCTTTAACTTGATTAGTCCAGAATTAAGAACCTCGCGGACAAAATGGTGACGGATGTCAATATGTTTTGTCTTTCCGTGGTAAACTGGATTCGTGGCGAGTTTTTCAGCTCCAACATTGTCATTTGATATCTTCACTGGGTTCACATCGATATTGAGTTCTTGAAGTAAACGCTGAAGATATATAGCTTCCTTTGTAGCTTCGCTGAGAGCCATGTACTCCGCCTCTGTTGAAGACAAGGCCACGGTACGTTGCTTCTTGGACTCCCAAGAGACAGGTCCGCCGTTTAACGTAAAAGCAAAACCTGTATAGGATCGCCTGTCGTCTGTATTCGAGGCCCAATCTGCATCAACGTACCCAGTCAGTTTGGATCCCTCTGTACCAAAATGAAGTCCCACATCTAGCGTTCCGCGTAAATATCGCAACACGCGTTTAGCCGCTAACCAATGTACTTTTCGAGCGCAGTTATTGAACTGGCTCAGCACGCTAGCAGCGTGCGCGATATCGGAACGAGTGGCAACTGCAAGGTACATCAGGGCTCCCACGAGTTCCCTAAAAGGAAACTTCTCACTGTCGTTTGAATCTGCAGTTTCCTCTGGATCTTCAGCAGCGTATTTCGAGAGTTTGAGACCAGGTTCCAACGGCGTAGACACAGATTTGCAATCGGACATACCATACCGATCAAGTATGTCCAAAATGTATCCTTTCTGGTTCATCTTGATTCCGAAGTTATCACGAGAAAACTCAATCCCAAGGCAGTAACCAATCGGCCCTAAATCCTTAATTTCGAAAGATTTTCGAAGAAACAGGTACACTTCATCAATCTTCTCAGGAATACAGGACATGACGAGAATGTCGTCAACGTAAACCACAACGATTACTCGATCCTGTCCTTCGCCTTTGACGTAGATACACGGATCACCTCGGGTTGGTTTGACCCCAAACTTCAGCAATTCACTGTTTAATCGCTGATACCAGCAGCGCCCTGCCTGCTTCAAACCGTACAGCGACTTCTTGATTTTGCAGACCTTGTTTCCAAAAGACAACTCTTTCAGCATTTTCTTCGCGCTGTTCACTACCGCCGTTGAGCTGCTTTTCTTCTGGATGATGTATTTCAATACTTCTTCAGTGTAGTCGGGAACTTGCATAAAAATTTCCTCGTCTATGAAGCCGTTTAAATATGCCGTGGCTATGTCAAATTGTCGAACTTCCATCTTTTGATGTGCCGCGAGAGCGACAGCAAACCGGATTGAACTAAGTCTAGCTACCGGTGCAAAAGTCTCACCGAAGTCCGTACCAGGACGCTGAGAAAAGCCTCTAGCGACAACTCTCGCTTTCCTCTTTGAAATTTGACCATCGGCTCCATATTTGTTGCGCAGTACCACCCTGCTTCCGATCACCTTCCGATTCTCGGGTCTTTCCATTATGTCCCAGGTATCGTTCTTGATTATGGACACGAATTCTTCTGCCATTGACTGAATCCATTGCTCGGCTTCCGGACTTTCCATCGCTGATTTTACTGGTATCTCTGCCAAACCTGCCTGCTCAGGGTGCTCGTCCGATACCAAGTTATACTGCTTCCTTGGTCGCCCTCGATTGCCAGTGAGTACCTTACGAGGTCTTCCCGGGCCCCGTTTGGTGACAGGTGCCTCTACCTCTCCCACTTGGTCTAGAGGTTCCACATCGAAACCACGAAATTCTTCATCAGAGTAGTCTTCCGTAGATTCGAATAAGTCGGAGTCTGCTGGATCCTCTTCAGCGACCGGCAGAACTGGATTTACTTGCTCTCGGCAATGCCTTTCGGGGTTAATCAGCTCGACATCAAGAAATCTGTATTGCGATTCAGCTACGTCAGGTTCTCGCTCTCGACTTGAAGTCTGCAAATTCTCGTGCCTTTGTTCGGTGATTTCGGACGACTGTCCTTCAGAAATTTTTAGAACTTTGATATCTCTGGAAATTTCCACCTTTCGCTCATCAGGTATCCAGATACGATATCCCTTGGAATGTTCGGCGAATCCAAGAAAAATTCCTTTTCTAGAACGTGGGTCAAATTTTCCTTTTGGTTTTGTTCGATTCAGGCTGTAAACTGTACACCCGAATTCCTGAAAATTGCTGATATCTGGAATGGTTCCCATCCATATCTCGTGTGGCGTTTTTCCATCTAATTTGCTCGTCGGGCAGCGATTTCGGATGTAGTTCGCTGTAGTGATAGCTTCTGCCCAGAACGACGGAGCAAGTTTCGATTGCAGCAACAGGCACCTCGCAGTTTCCACCAGTGAGCGATTTTTCCGTTCTGCGATGCCGTTCTGCTCTGGGTTATTCGGAACGGTTAATCGTTGCTGAATTCCCGATTCTTTGAACAGCTTGTCAAATCGAGAATTAACAAACTCAGTTCCGTTGTCCGATTGGACATATTTGATCTTTCTGCCGAAGGAAGTCTCGATCATGTTTTTAAATTCACTGAATTTATCGTAAGCCTCGTTTTTGTGTCGCAAAAACCTTACCTCACACCATCGAGACGCATCATCTATAAGAGTGATAAAATATAAAGCTTTTCCATTTGACTCGACTGGCATTGGTCCACATAAATCCGTGTGGATTAATTCACCTGGTTCAGTTTTTCGATCGGACTTCTTCGGGAATGGGTTCCTGGTCATCTTTCCTTGAATGCAAATTTCACAGTCGATCTCTTCGTTGATGTCGTCGACTTGTAGCCCTTCGATTGCTTGTTTCTTCACAGCCTCACGCAAGTCTTTCAGATTCAGATGTCCTAGTTTTCGATGCCATTCAAGCAAAGATGCCTTTCGGGGGCGTGCTTGGAGAGCGACGTTTCCCTCGTTGTACTCACCAGTCTCTTCGACGTAGAATAATCCGTCTTTACGGCTTGCTTCCAAAATGACGTCGTTATTCGTGTTGACAACCGTTGCTCCATTTTTCTCGAATATCACGCGGTACCCTTTGTCGACCATTTTTCCGACCGACAGTAAGTTGGTACGTAGGTCGGGTACGTACAGTGCGTCACTCAAGTCGATTATTCGTTCACAACCGGACACTCGCGTGGTAAAATGCGCAACACCCTTCGCACCGATTTCCGTAGACGACGAATCTGCTAAATTTAGTTTGTTCGAGTCACTTTTTTCCATTCGCGTGAAACTATCGAGATCTTTGCACAGATGGGATGTGCAACCACTATCCACGCACCACCGTTTCGCGTTCCCATCGTTTTTTCCGTGAGCTAGTTTACACGCGTCGCGACTTTCCGTCGTGTAGAGTGACGTGTGTTCGACGTTTTTCGACTCATCACGATTCTTTTTCAGAAGTGGACACTGCGACACTTTATGACCGGGCTTTTTGCACTTAAAACAACGCGTTTGCTTCTCAGTTTTTCCGTCACTGTTTTCGGCTTTCTTCTTCTCCTCCTTCTCCTTCTCTTTTGATTTGTTGCGCTTATTCGCGAACAACGCGTTCTGCGAGTTATTTCGACGACCGCCATGCCTAGCATCGTATTCCTCGACGATTTTCACTCGCAATATGTCCGGACTCGGTAACTCGTCGCGAGATTCGATCGTGCAACGAAAATTCTCGAACGCGAAAGGCAAACTGTACAGAAGAAGAATTGATAAAAGGTCATCGTTCACAATCACGTCCATGTCTTTTAGTTTATCGATCGCGTCAAAAAATTGTCTCAGGTGATCACGCACATCGTCATTGTCATTCATTCGTTGAAGCACAATTTGTTTTAAAAGCGTTGCTTTACGCGCCGGACCTTTTGACGCATAAATTGTCTCCAATTTTTGCCACAATTCTCGCGAAGTTTGGCAATCCTTGATTTGTTTCAATTCCGATGAGTGTATCGCCAGTATTATGTCGGACATTGCTTTTCCATCGCGATCCTCCCAAGTTTCAATTTCTGCCTGATTGTTGTCGCCTGCTTCTGGTTTAATCTTTACGCCGTTTACGTACGGCCAGGCATCGTTTTTCCTTAAAAGCGCGCGCATATGGATTTTCCATGTGTCGAAATTGTCTTTCGACAACATTTCCATGCGCGTCGTCGTGGTAGCGGCCATTTTTCCGCAATTCCCGCGTAAAATTGTTCAACCTAACCTTAAAACACCACGAGTTTCGATCGATATCGATTTTCGCGCTTTTTCTCACGTTCTCGACCGGCACAGACGAAACGTTTCCGGGCACATAACCTGTTGAGGTTTGCGAGTCAATCGAGAACAAAACGATATTAGTTTTTAATCATTTATTGAAAAGAACTTGGATCTCTTTTACAACAAAGCGTGTGACGCGATTCGTTTTTACGAACTAACTGAAAGAACAAAAGATGGCTACACAAGCCGTTACTCTACGTAGTAGATGGCGTCACAATCACGCGGGCAGTTTGAACATACACAAATAAGTCAATAATTTTAACACTATCAAAAACAAAAATATTCAAATTTGGTGTTTAAAATAAAATATTGTATTGTAATTTGTTTAAAAATATATTCCTTATTTTTGGAAAAGAAAATTTTACATTATAATATATTTCTTATATAAATAATATTATTTTATGTCTGCAATGACAAATATTATATAAATAAATATAATTTCAAGAAGTCATATTAGATACAGAGTTTTGAGCAATCTAGTGTGTCAATAAAATACTTATGGCACGATGCCATTACATCAAGTTATAACAGTATATAGATATATTGGGAAGACGTTTTACTTTAGAAAAAAAGGAAAAAAGAAAAACCTTTTAACGAGAATAATAGAGGCACAGATAGAGAACGTTAAGCTCTTTAAAGACTACTTTAAGGGAAAATGATTTTCAGTACAATTTGTATAGAACGTATTTTAAGTTTCCTCTGAAGAATTGGGTGAGATAGTAAAAATTTTACACTGAAATGATTCTACATGAGATTTATTTTTTTGTTAAAAGAATGAAATTGTAGAAATCAGGAGTGTTTGATCGAAATGTTGTTATCGGAGAATTGAGTTTTAGCTTGCAGTAGACTCAATTTATTTATTTGTCGAAACTCCATTTGTGCGTTTATTTGGTTCTGCAAGTTAAATCGAACTACATCACGAATCGTCTCACTTGGAAATGAGATGGTGATCAAGAAGCGCCACAGTTACTTACAACGTTAGTCCAGCTGTAAAGCAATTTTCTTTTAAAATAGAAATTCGATTTTCTGCTAAATAAAGAAGATCCATCGCTGGCCGAAATGATGGAAAAATGTTTCGCAATTCAATTATAAGTGATATTACTATTGAATTTGCGAGTCCTTTTATGGATGCTATCGATTCAAATTCTATTTTCATTCATTTTGCAAATTTGTTAGATCAAAAGACAAGTAGAAAAATGAATAAGTTAATTAAAAAGTCCATAAATGTATTCAGAATACAAATTAAGATATTTGTTTTTAATTTAACAGATATTTAAGGTAAAGATAAAACAGGAATAGTTTTCATGAAAATGTATAATTAAAATTTGCCTTAAATTGCCTTAAAAATCATTTACGGTCAAAAGATGTGTATTTATATACACCCTTAGAAGAATATACCTCGTCATCTTGTTTTATCGACCGTTGTATTGTGTGCTGGATACTTTTTTACATGAATGAACGGATGAATCACATTAGAATAATGTCGAACTAAAGAAAAAAAAATTGTGAAAGCGAAGTTGTGAATTGTGAAAAACTACTCTCCATGACACCTTTTTTCTTGCTTTGACACTCTGTTTTCACTGACATTTTCTTTGAACTCTCTCGAAGTCCATCTCGCGACTCTGATTGAGTACGTGACAATACACTGTATTATGCATTTTTCAAATTGTTACTATTATGATTATTGTTGAACAATAAGTTAAAAATAAACTTTGCAAAATTGCTAAATCTTCAATGAACGTTTTTTATCATTCATAAAGTAAATAGTTATTACACATAAAAATTTTATGTTATCTACTCAAAAAAATGTGGAAAGCTTTAATAAAATTCTGATTGTCATAAAGTCACAAATTTTAAGTCAACCATTTAAATTCCGAAATTATAAGTAACTAATTTCATGTCATTTATTTTTAGCAATTCTCTGCAAATGATTAATATTCAGTAATTAAATTTAAGTTATAAATTTCAAATAACTAATTTAAAGTCATCAGTTTCAAATAATTAACTCTAAATAGAGTTAGACAAAAAAATTAAGATTGATATGTTATTTTGTTAAAATAAAATAACAAACACAAAAGTTATGTCATAATTTAATATTTTAAAGTTTTTTTTATTGATTGCTTTGAATTTCACAACTAAATTTTACTGGAAAACATTTTTTTAAGTACAAATCAGGGATATGCAAAATAATGATTTTCCATTACCGAAAAATGTACTCTACCCATAACAAAATTTTTTAATATTCTCAACATTTCCAAATTTATATAATTTTTCAAAATGTGCAAAGATGTTAAAATTCTTCAATTTTTTTATTCAAATTTGAATTTAATTTAACAGTTATTAAAATTAATAGTTTTAAAAGTTTACATAATTTTCGGAAATTTTAAAGAAATTTGAAAATTGTTTCATTTTTTTTATTTTAATAAAATAACAGTGTATTTCATATTAGTTTGTTAGTTTTAATAAAGCAACATAAATTTGCGTCTACACATCGTGCATTATCCTTTTATCGTTTTTAATGTTAAAAGGAATATTTGACGATCTGTTATCAAAATAACAAACCAAAAAAATAAATAAAAAAATAAAAAAAAAATAAAGAAAAATTACAGTTATTGTTCAACTCTAACTTCATCAAATCCGGTTGGTTGAAGTTTTATATAAAATTTGTTTTTATATTTTAATTATTATTGTAATACTTTTGCATGAACATTCGTTGCATCATAAAAATGGTAATCTCAGGTAAAAAAGTATATAATATGTAACCATATATGTGTAATAGGGTGTCCGTTATTTACCAAAGTTCTTGTAATCAAAATTTCCGCCCGAATTCTGAATCTGTGAGCCAAAATATGGATAATTTTGAAGGTAATCCTGTTTTTTGTTGAACTTTCGCGTGCCGCCGTACATTTGAAGTTTCCCATGTTATTTAAATGGGACTTTTTGTTTCTTGCAATTTATTTTTTTTGTTTTTGTTCAAATCATTGCAATTAAGGTTTTTGGTATTGTATATTGTTATGTAGACACAGATATACAATACAAAATTTGTCCAAGCCATAATGTCAGGTTTACACTATTCTTT
>JABFQK010000242.1:0-11639 GCA_022816885.1 Trissoscelio sp. ZL-2020
GACTCTCACTCATTCATTCATGCGTTTAACCTTTACAGCGTCATATCACAGCGCCACACCACAGCGCTATTCTAAATTTTAACGCGGGAAAAAGATTCAAATTTGAAATTCATCTTTATTTTAAACATTCCGCCCGCCTTGAAATATTGATTTCAAAATTGTATTGTACAATCTAATGTGTAATCTCTCAATATGCAAATATCAATAAAACTCTAATTATGAAATCATGTTTACAAATGAATTTTATTAATACTTAACATTACCGAATTCAACTCCTGAAGTTAAATAATTTCCAAAGACTAACTAAGATTCTGTTGGTAAAATGCAAAGTTTTTTAATAGCTCTTTTAAATATACCTTGTTTAGTACGAACATCAGCCACACGTATAACCCCATCATCACCGGGATAAACATCTACAACACGACC
This sequence comes from Trissoscelio sp. ZL-2020, assembly GCA_022816885.1. Classification (NCBI taxonomy): domain Eukaryota; kingdom Metazoa; phylum Arthropoda; class Insecta; order Hymenoptera; family Scelionidae; genus Trissoscelio; species Trissoscelio sp. ZL-2020. The sequence continues at coordinate 427 of JABFQK010000242.1, forward strand.
CAATACCCATTGCAAAGGTGGCTGATTTTCTTCAATTACTAAAACTAAATCATTCAACTTCAAAGTTGACTCGCCTGAAACCCATTTAGAGCGAGTTTGAAGATGGTGCAAATAATCATTGCTCCATCTTTTCCAAAAATCTTGTTTCACCTTTTGTAAATGTTGCCATTTAGACAATAAATTCTCATTGACATTCAGAAATGACTTTGATACAGGCTCTAATGGAGAATCTCCTAATAAAAAATGATTAGGCGTTAAACAAGAAAAATCTGTCGGATCTGCAGACAAAGGCATAAGAGGTCTTGAGTTTAGAACTGATTCAATTCCAGTCAAAAGAGTACCGTACTCCTCAAACGTGCATGAGAGACCTTTTGACACAGTATAGAGATGCTTTTTAACAGATTTAACCGCTGCCTCCCACAGTCCTCCAAAGTGTGGTGATCTAGGTGGTATAAATTTCCAGGCGATGTTCTGAAGTGTTAATGTCTCTGTAATTTTTGTTCCATGTTCCGTTAAAAATTGATAAACTTCTCGAAGATCTCGCGATGCGCCTACAAAATTTGTAGCGTTGTCAGAATATATAACCTTGCATAATCCCCTACGAGCAACAAATCTCCTGAGAGCTGCCAAAAAACTTTCCGAGGTGAGATCACTCACCAATTCCAAATGAATCGCCTTGGTGGTGAAACAAATAAAAACTGCAATATACCCTTTCGAAATATGCACTCGTCCTCTTCTACGGCTTTCTCTGACTTGTATAGGTCCCGCATAATCAACGCCGCATACCTCGAATGGTCTTGTGCTTTCTCGAACTCTCAGCTCAGGTAAATTTGCCATCAAATAATCTGGCGTCTTTGGTTTGTAGCGATAACAGGGTATGCAATTTTGAGTCACTTTTCGAGCTTCTCTAACTCCGGATAAAGGCCAGTATATTGAACGTACTGCACTAAGTAAATGATTTGGTCCGCAATGTAACAATCGCAAATGTTCCCCTCTCATAATTGAAGTCGTAATTGGATGTCTTGATGGTAGTATGATTTGATGTTTCTGATAATCTGATAATTTCGTGTTCTGCAGACGTCCTCCAACTCTCAACAAACCCTTCTGATCCAAGAAAGGCTTTAGAGATAACAGTCGACTTTTGCTATCAATAAATTTCCCAGCTTGCAAATTTCTAACCTCATCTGCAAAGACTTCCTCTTGTGTCCATTTGAGTACTTGAGTTCTTGCGTTTTCCAATTCTTCAATTGTCAATGCTTTCTCAGAAATCTGCAACTGTTCTTGTTTCCTGGTTGTGTCTAAAATTCTCGATTTCAAATTATTGTAAAACCGGTAACAATAAGCGATGACTCTCTGTAATTTAGAAAACTTCCCGTATTTTCTCAGTATGTCGAATTTGTCCTCAGTACAAACCATAGCAACTGATACCTTCAATTCTAAATTATCTTTTATAGGTTTAACAATTTGTACAGGCCATTTAGAATTGTATGGTAACCATTCAGGTCCGTGCCACCATAGATCTGAAGTCATCAACTGATGAGCCATGATTCCTCTCGATAAAACATCAGCTGGATTATCAGCAGTAGGCACATGATGCCATTCACAATCCTCTGTCAGTTCTTGTATGGTTGCTACTCTATTTGCTACAAATATTTGCAAACTGCTAGGCGGTGTTTTTATCCAATATAGAGTAATAGTGGAATCACTCCACAAGTGAATCTCCTCAATGATAGATCCTAGTGCTTTTCTGACTACCGAAATAAGTTGAGACAGTAAACGTGCAGCGTTAAGCTCTAAACGAGGTATGGTCAATGTCTTCAACGGCGCAACCTTAGTCTTTGAACAAAGCAAATTGACTTGAGGTTGTCCATCCTTATGGCTAAGAGCATAAACACAAGCACCGAATCCTCTCTCAGATGCATCTGCAAAACCGTGAATTGTCATTTTCCCAGTAGTGTTATCAGGATTTACATTCCTCAATATTGTAAATAACTTCAACTCCAACAAAGATTGTTCAAACGTTGTCCATAATTCTCGAAGATCGGCTGGAACATTCGCATCCCAATCAACTTGCAATTTCCACAAGTTCTGCATTATACATTTAGCTTGCATTATCACTGGTCCCAACAGACCCAGAGGATCGTATATCTGTGCAATTTTGGACAGAATGCTTCGTTTTGTAATTTCTCGATCATTCTCAAAACGAATTTCATATTGGAGTGTATCGTTGTTGCTGTTCCATGACAATCCAAGAGTTTTAATTGAGTCTTGACTATGTATAACCAATAAGTCATCCGTTTTTCCCGAAGCTTCCAAATATTTCAGCACTTCTTGGTTATTTGACCTCCATTTTCGCAAATAGAATTTACCCTTCATAAGCAACTCCGACAACTGCTGTTGCAGTTTCATTGCTTCCTCAATGGTTCTCGCTCCACTCAGCAAATCGTCCATATAAAAATCACGATCCAGTACCTCTGCTGCCAATGGAAATTCTTGACCATGTTGAATAACCAACTCCTTTAGACATCTCATGGATAAATAAGGAGCACAAGAAGTACCGTACGTAACTGTGTTCAAGGTATAAATTCTAACCGGTTTTTCCAAATTGTCTCTCCATAAAATCTGCTGTAAACCTCTGTGCTTCTCAGAAACCATGACTTGCCGAAACATTTGAGCAATGTCAGCAGTTACTACAAATTCATGCACACGAAAACGAAGCAAAATTTCCAGTAAATCGTTCTGCAAATTTGGGCCAATCATCAATTTATCATTTAGTGAAGTCCCTGCCGAGGTCTTTGCTGATGCGTCAAACACGACGCGTAGTTTTGTTGACAAACTAGCATCTCGAATTATCGGATGATGTGGCATAAAAAATTGTTCTCCGTCCTGTGACTCATCAGTGCGCACTGACATATGACCTGTTGTCTCATAATCTTTCAAAAACTCCACATACCGTTTTTGCAGCTCTGGTTGTTTTTTGAATTTCCTTTCAATGTACTGAAGCCTCTTCAGTGCTTCTTTGAAGGATTCTCCCAATGTGACGTTTGGTTTAAGTGGTAATTCCACATGAAACCTTCCTTCATCATCGCGTTTATAAGTGCTTTTGAAATGGTCTTCGCATTTCTTCTCTTCCAAAGTTTTTGTGCGTTTATCTTCAACTTCTTCAGTTGCCCAAAATTTTTCGATTTGCATTTCCAATGTTTTAGTTGTAACCAAATGAAACATCTTCCTGCCCGAATGATGACCGTTGATTATTTCTCCACCAATAATCCATCCAAGTTTTGTATTTTGAAGCGTAGGTACATTCCTCTTTGCTACAGCTTCTCCGTGCTTTATAATTCTCCAATAAAGACCCGCACCAATAAGAATATCGACTGGACCCGGAATATCAAACTCAGGATCTGCTAACACAATATCTTCTGGTAAACATAAATTTGACTTGTCGAGTTGTACTTGAGGAATCTCATCCGTTATACTTGGCAAAATCAAACAATCCTCTCGTGACTTGAAACTTGAAGTTGCCGAAATAATATCCACCGAAACCGTATTGTGTGCTATCATTGTTGCTCGAGTGACCGTGCTCACTGGAACTTTAGCTTGCTTTAAAGGAAACTTCAACCGTTGTGCAAATTCATCCGTAATCAAATTAGCTTGTGATCCAGGATCTAGTAAAGCTCTTCCCTTTTGTAATTTTCCATCTATATCCATCACATAGATTTGTGCCGTTGAAAGAACAACTTGTACATTTTTCCGAGGAGCACAATGCGTTACCACCGTAGAGGATTTTGTTGCCACTGGTGAATCTTTCTCCTTTCTCTCCGTTGAAGACTGCTCATTTTGATTAGTTGTCGATTCTCGAACCTTTTCCAAATGGCCACCATGCAATAATGTATTATGTCGAAAATCACACCTTTTACAATGGTCAAATCTGCAATCCTTACTGATGTGGCCGGGTTTTAAACAGTTTGTACACAACTTAGCTTTAAATGCTGCTTGTAATCTCTCCGATGGTTTTAATTTCAAAAATTCATCACATTTGTAGATTAAATGTGATTGTTGACAATAAGCGCAAGCTAACGAAGTGGCCGCAACCATAACTTTCTTGTCAACCTTCTTCTGTGATAAAGTTGAAGAACTTGAACTTGATGTTTTATTCTTTTCCATCATTTCAAATGTTGCACTTCTCTGGTCCAAAAATTCCAAAAGATTTTCTACTGTCACGTCATCATCTTCCAATGAACTAACGTGTTTCTCCCAATCTTCACGAGAGGCGCTATCCAATTTGTTTGCAATAATATAGATCAAAATAACATCCCATTGGTCGACTGGATGTTCCAATGATTCCAATGATCGAATACGACTTCTCACTTCATCTACCAAATTTCTCAAACCGCTGCTATTTGGTTTATTCAAAGATGTCATCTCAAATATGCCTTTCAAATGCATGTTCGTAAGTAAACGTGAATTCTCGTAGCGTTTAGTTAACAAGGCCCAAGCCTTCTCATAATTCTCATTTGAAGCATCAAGTGATGAAATTACTCTTAAAGCATTGCCTCGAAGTAATCCTCTCAACAACTGAAACTTCCGAATTCCCGGTGCATTTTTTTCATGAACTGCTTTCACGTAGGCATCTTTAAATTCCAGCCATTTATCGTATTCTCCATGGAAAGGTTGTATAATTAATTTTGGAAATTTCACATCCAACTCGTCTCCTTGAACTTGTGCATTTCTCTGGACTTGTCCCAAAGCTTCTAATTGTGCTTGTATTTGTTGAAGAGGATCCACTGCATTCCCCCCCACATTCCGTTGTTCAAGTTTGTTTTTGCAAATAGCCATTGCTTGATAGAAGGTCGCTTCATATCTTTCCTCATTTGCAATATGAGCTTCGTAATCCGTTTTATCCTCCTTCTCAACCAGCAATAATTCTATCTCACTTTGCAATGCCAAAAAATTGGACCAAATTTCCGGTGCTCTCTTATACCTCTCCTCCAACTGTGTCAAATCATCCGTGCACGCCTGAGCAAAATTATGAAAATTACTCAACTGCCGTTTAATTACACCTCGTTTATAATTTAATTGCTTTAATGTCGTCATTTTAACTTGCTTGTCTAAAGTAACTATACACTAATTATATACTTCAAATCAAATCAAAACAATGAGTTTCAATAGACAAACAAATATCAAAACTTATTATCAAATCAAAATAAATTACTGAAATCAAATAATATTCCAAACTCAATAACATTAAACTATGAAAATAATAATAAGGAACGATCACCTGTATCAAAATTTCCAAACATCTTACAAAAATATCAAACCGTTGAATTGACATTAAATCTGCAATAAACCGAAGAAGCTGCGTTGAAACCGATGAAACTGCGTTGAAACCGATGAAACTGCGTTGAAACCGATGAAACTGCGTTGAAACCGATGATTTTATGCTTCGACCTCCATGTCGAGCATTCAGGATTGCTTTTCAACGTTTGAAAAATGACATCAAACGTACTGGAACCGATATAAAACGTTTGAAATTTGACGTCAAACGTACTGGAACTGCATTCAATAGGTCGAAACCTCCGTCAAATGTTCGAAAAATGTCGTCGAACGCAATGCAACGTGCGTCAAACGTTCGAATAATGGCGTCGAACGCTTTGTAACTGAGCGCAACGTTCAAAAAGATGGCATTGAACGTGTTTCCAACTGTATTAAACGTTCAAAATTAAACATAGAACGTACCAATACTTGCGTCCAAAGTTCGACAAATAACCTCAAACATGATGAAATCTGCGTTGTCGACTTAAAAATTGACGTCGAACGCTCCGTGATAATAATTAACGTTCAAATAGATGGTACTGAACGTTTCGTCAATAAATCTCACGTTCGAAAAGTTGGTGTCGAACGTACAAAAAACTGCTTCAAACGTTCGATGATCAGCATCGAACATTCAAAAGTGGCATCGAATGTTCTGGAAAATGGCGTCGCCATCAAAGTTCCCAAGTGCCACGTTAATATGCGTATTTTTGGAGAAGTTGCTTTCTATCCTTTTTGCAATATATTTCGCGGTTACGAATCCAGCTCGATAGGAACAATGTATAGGATAGAAAAACAGTAATAAAAGTAATCAACTTTATGTATAAAAAATTGTACTGTATTTTAATTTTGTACATTGCAACTCTCCAAAATTTGAATGCTAACTGACTCTCACTCATTCATTCATGCGTTTAACCTTTACAGCGTCATATCACAGCGCCACACCACAGCGCTATTCTAAATTTTAACGCGGGAAAAAGATTCAAATTTGAAATTCATCTTTATTTTAAACAATGCTAACAAATTTTCTTTCAACGATACATTTTCAAACTGTTTTCTTAAATTTTTCCTTTGCATATAATTAAAATAACTTAAAATATTTACTGTTATTTCTACTGGTAGTGGATAAACCAAATTTAAAATAGACCTAAGTACTTTATGACTTTGTCTATCCAATTCCTCTTTTTCTAAGCATCTGTTAATTCGGTACTTTATCAACTCCGAAAATTTTGGAAATTTTTCATTATAATCTGTACATTTTAGGGTTTTTCTAACATCCTCATTTCGTAGTTGCATAAATATCTTATTTACAGGTGTCACTAAAATATCATAAAGATTCAGTCGATAATCATTACATATTACTTCCGCTTTTAACTGTTCAACTAATATTTCCCAAGTGTAAAGCTGGTTTGCCATTTCATTATTGAAGGCTTCTAAATTTTCAGGACTAACATATAAACGCAAAGACCTTAATTTAATGATATGCATTAAAATGATATTTTTAACCAAATTATATTCTGTATTAATTGCATATTCCATCAAAGAAATATTTGCTGACTTTGATCTTATGTTGATATCTGCATCTTGCTCTAATAATAAACTAACATGTTCTTCGTTTTGCTCCTGAACAGCAGCGTATAATACTGGTGACTGGACATGGCTTACATTGACATTTGCACCATATTGAAGCAAAATTTTAATAATATCGCTGTTTGTTAGGAGAACTGCAAAATGTAATGGAGTAGCCATTAGATTTGAAAAATTTACATCCGCACCACTCTCTAAAAGTAGAATTACTACTTCTATGTGTTGCTTTTTAACTGCCAACATTAAAGGAGTCACTGTATCAAAAGAGTTAGGAGCATCAATAGTACTACCACAATTCAATAGTTTTTTACAGATATTTATATTCCCTGTACTTGCAGCGTAATGCAAAGGCGTATTTCCATTAATATCATGGTCATTATAATTTGCGCCTCGTGTAAGTAACAGTGTAACAATTTCTTCTAGTTCATTTTCAACAGCAGTAATTAAAGGTGTTTTGTTTTCTGCCATTTCTCTCGTGTTCACATTTGGATTATATTTTAATAATAACAATGAAGCAACTTTTATATTTCCCGAATATATAGCTAAATGTAAAGGTGTGACATTCAAATGATCTACATCATCTAAATTGATTCCATACTCTATTAATAAAGAAATAATTTCCTCAATAATCTTATCATTTGCACAACGTCCTGCGATTCGTATCAAATAATGTAAAATTTTTTTGTAATCGAAAATGTAAATTGTTTTTCTATAATCGAAATAATGAACATTTGCTCCATATTCAAGTAATAATTTTATAATCTGTACATTAAAGTCTTCCACTGCTTTGTATAATGGTATGTCACTTCCATCTATAATCAGATTTGGATTGGCACCATTTTCTAGTAATATTTTTGTAATTTCTACATAATTCGATATTATAGCATACAGAAGAGGTGTGTACCACAAATCTGTACTTATGCAGTCAACATATGCACCATGTTCAATAAGTAACATAACTAAATTTGTATTATTCATTTGAACAGCATAGTGTAATGGAAATTGTGGTTTAGTATTTAAATTAACATTAGCATTATTGACTCCATCTTGTAAAAGTTTTTTGCATATTTCGTAATTTTCATTAAGAATAGTTTCTATCAAAGGAGTCTTATTTTCAATAGATTTTGTGTTAACATCGGCATCATAGTTAAGTAATAAACTAGAGATTTCTAGATAATCATGTTTTATAGCAATGTGTAAAGGTGTTATATGTTTATTACACATAGAGTTGACGTGTGCCCCATGAGTAAGAAGTAGTTTAACGATTTCAATTTTATTGTATTTAACTGCTAAGTGAAGAGGACTTTCTCCAAATTTATTTCTATGATTAATATCAGCTCCATGATTAATTAATAAGGATATAATTTTTAGGGAATGCTCTACCTTAATTGCATAATGTATAGCTGTCATTTCGTATTCGTCTTGATAATTAATATTAATGCCTTGCTGAAGCAATGATTCTATGTCCTCTATTTTGTTACAGACAACAGCATAATGCAGAAATGATGCTTTATAAATTTTTATATCCTCCATTGTATCGTCAAATTTATAAGATAATATGATGGGTTTTTCTTCATTATTATTAATTCCAGTTTGAACCGATTTGTAAATCTTTTTACCCACTTTAACTTAATTTAACATATTGTATTTTGTTGTTTTGTTAAAATATGATCGAAAACAAAATCTGAAAATGTAATATTTTAGAAAAGGCGATGACTATTACATTATATATATTAAAAATGCATAGAAAAATTAAAACCTACCTTTTTAAGCTCAATAGCTACTTTGTGTGTGTTAATAATATAACTTAATTTATATTTAATTTAAATATAACATGTATAATCTTGTTCTTATACATGCTATCCGAGTAAATAATTTAATATTTAATCCTATTAAATATTCATTACTTCCCCAGCAGACGAAAACTGATAGAAAGTTCAGAAACTGCATAAAAACTCATGCAACTTATTGGTTTTAACCATTAGAAGTACGTGATGTCAGATTCTTGGGACTTTTTATAAGTCAAATATTAATAACCCCGCAAATATGTTATCATGTAATAATTAATTTACAAATAATAATAATAATAATAAGTAAGTATTTAAATCATCATTAAGATTGTACTTTCATTAAAAGACATTTAAATGAATACACTTAGAACGAAATTCAAGAGTATATTCAAGAGGACTTCTAATAGCTGCCATTATTCGTCTGAAGCAATCTAAATTTTCATAATTAACATACAATTTCGAATATAGTAATTTAATAATATGAAATAAAAGTAAACTTATAACCAAATCATTTTCATGATCAATCGCAAACTGCAACAGACAAGAGTCACTTGAACTTCCTTTTAAATTTATGCTTGCACCTCGATCCAATAACAGACTAACATTATCTTCCATATGAGCACTAACTGCATAGTATAATGGTGTTCCTTGAGAACTAATGGAATTAATATTAGCTTTACGTTCAATTAACAAATTTATAATTTCTTTGTTTTCCTTCATAACAGCATAACATAGAGCTGTACCATTAGGACTTTTAAAATTTACATCTGCTCCTTTTTCAAGAAGTAAACTGACTATTTCTGTATATTGCATAGAAACTGCCATCATTAGCGGTGTTACCAAATGGAAGAAGTCGAGAACATCGACTGTACAACCATAATCTAATAATATGTTACACGTATTTACATCACCATCAAGCACACAGTAATGTAAAGGTCGTCTACCTATACTATCATGGTCATTGACATTTGCACCATATTCAAGTAACATTACAAGAAGTTCTCTTCCTTCAGGAAAAGTGGAAGATATTTGGGCAGCAGTTATCAAAGGTGTTTCATCTGTTAATCTGTCTTTTGTATTCACATTTGCGTGATTTTGTAATAATGCGGTTGTAATGTCTATATTGCCACTATGAATAGCTCTATGTAATGGAGAATGCCCCATATAATCTTTTTCATTTATATTAGCTCCATATTTAATTAGTAATTGCAAAATATCTATGATTTCTTCATTTGAATTAATTAGTGGTAGACAGTTTGATGCTATTTCATGCAAAATTGTCCATTTAAAAGTCGGATTCTCAGTACATTTTACTGGTAGTCGAAATAATTCTTTGTTTCTGTATCTACACTCGAATATTGAATCTAGGTTATCAGCTATTATTGGAGCATTTGGATTTGCACGAAATTCCAATAGTAATTTAATCATTTTTTTATCTCCATAAAATATAGCCAGATGCAAAGGTGTTAGTTGAGTATAAGTACTCGTACAATTTACATTAGCCCCATGTTTGAGGATTTGTTTCACAATTTTTTTATTGCCCTTTTGAACGGCATGATGTAGTAGGGAGTAAAATCCGTCATCATAATTAACATTAGCATTATACTGCAGCAAAAGACGAAAGGTTTTTTCTTTGCTATTTTTAATGGTGCTAATTAAAGGTGAAGTGTTGGAACAGCATTCTGTATTGACATAAGCTCCATATTTCAGTAATAAACTCTCAATTTCAGTGTATTCATTGTCTATAGCAATGTGTAGAGTTGTAAAATTTCGGTTACACCAAGTGTTAACTTGTGCACCTTTACTAAGTAGGAAATTAGTAACATGAACATTATTTTTTTCAACAGCTACATGTAGAGGGGTTTTGCCGAATATATTTCTATGATTTATATTTATTCCGCGGTTAATTAATAAGGACATTATTTCCAAGCTTTTTTTTAAGTGAATTGCGTAATATATGGCGGTCATTTCGTATTCATCCTGGTGATGAACATCTATACCATTTTTCAAAAGCAGTCTAACGATTCTTTCATTACCGTATATAATAGCACAATGCAGAAGTGACACTCCATGGATTGTATTATTTACAATTTCATTATCAATTTTGTGTGGTACAAAGATGCTTCCTGTTTGGTTAATGTCGGCTCTTTTTTTAAGTAATTTTCGAAGAACCTTTTTTATATTTCCATTTTTTATGTGTTGAAACATGTTTATACGTACACTTATACACTATCCAAAGCTTCAACTAGCAAAGCTAAACTATTATATGCAAATTCTTAATGTATACAATTTATATAAACTATGCTGCATAATGAGGAATTAATTATTATTTATTATTTCAATTCCTGTTTACCTAAAATAAATAAGGTAATTAATTTATTAGTAAATAAATTTTATATAAACATGGTTGTCAGGGAAGATAAGATTTATTATATTTAACCCTTTCACTCTGAACCACCTCGTAATACCGTCAAAATTGGACTAAGCAAATTAGTGGGTGTGCGACCAATCAAAATGCACCATGAT
>JABFQK010000243.1:0-11630 GCA_022816885.1 Trissoscelio sp. ZL-2020
ATAATTGAAGAATTTTGTTTAATCTCTGATTTACTGGTTTTAATTAGCCAAATTTGTTGACATAAAATGCGATGCTGCATAAAATGTTCCTCTGCCTTGTTGGTATATTTAACCCAGTCATATGACTACAATCGATGACTTAAGAAGTGATTGCGCAGAACTGAAATCATTGTTGAGCTTATCTGCGCAGCTATTAAATAACTAACTTCAAGTTCACTATTTTGAATCATATGACTAGAATTTATATTAAATTCTGATTGTTAAGATATAATTAATAAACAATAAAAATGTTGTTCTTATTTAATTTTTAATTATTAAAATAGTTAAATATACAAAATTAACACAGTACAAAATTAAGAACACGAACTTAACAAAACACTGCTTTAAATTTAAATAAATATATTTTTAAGTTTATACACAAAAACAATAAAATTTAAAAAATAACATTTGTGCTCGTAAAATTATTTGAAAATGTAATAGTAGTTTAATAAAACAAGTTTTTTTCATTTGGCACCATAATTTTACGTTTCTTTATGACAGTCCTATCATAAATATGATCTTTTTGTACAAAATAATTTTATTATAAAATAATAAACATTATGAGAAAAATTACATAAATTTTATTATACAAAATGAATAACATTTAATATATTTCGAAGCTAATACTTATGATTATCAGTTTATTATTTATTAATAATTAATAATACAATGATTTAATAACTATCTAGAATATTGAGATTGTGAAATTTCCAAACTTCCGGATTTTGTACAAAATTTCTTCGACTTATAGAAACATTATTTTGGCCAAATAACTTGACAATTTCTTTAACTAGGGATTCCAGCATTAATACGAAATTACAATTACAACTTAACAATGTGTTTCTAGAAAATAATGTGTTAGAATATTTTTAGTACATTTACTTTTTAATATTCTTATTTTTGCTATTGATACATTTGCGCAATATTTTGGAAAATTTAATACATTTTTTAATAATAAAATAAAAATTAAATATATTGAATTTTATTTTTCAAAAAATAATATTTTGACGTATCCAAAGCATTTAATATAACTAAACAGAAACAGAATATCAATTAAAAAATGTTCAGTTCATATTACTGATTATGATTCTCATATTACTCACATGTAATGTTTCGGTTTTTACTCACTAATATTTTTTTTTATTACTGCGTAATATGAGAATATCTGATGGTGTATTTGGAAACTAACATCTTTTTTTTTTTTTTGGTGAAAAAGGATATACTTACGTACACAGTATTGTCTGTCCTTTTTCAGCAAAAAAAGATGTTAGTTTCCGAATATGCCATGAGCAACATTCATTGTCATAAAACACAAAAACAGGACTGTATACTTCCAAATACTTTGACCATCAACAGGTTAAATACAGTATGAATTATTAAACACATAAACACATTTTTTCCTTGAATTTTCCAGAAATGTCAAAATATCTGACATTTTCAGATTTTTCAAGATTTCTAGGTTTGTAGACACCCTGAATAAATAAGCCAGAAAATTAACATTTAAATTAAATAAATTAATAACTACTGGACAGAATTACATAAAATTTTGTGAAACTAACATAAAAAAGTGAGAGAATATTCTGGTGTGGTTTGTTAACAAATGAAGAGTAATAGTGTACTCAACTCGTGAAGGAAAGGATTGTCAACTCGTGTCAGGTTGTCAAACTCGCCTGCGGCTCGTTAGACCAATCTGACACTCGTTTCCATCCTTTCCTTCACTTGTAAAGTAATATACTATTTTTCTCCATAAAAGTTATGGAAATGTCTCATTATGATTCACTGCGAGTGATTATATCTGCAGCGTAGTTAGCCCGCACATAACTTTATTATTTACTTATCTTAACTAGGATAGTGGCTTGAACTAGGCTACTTTTCATGGTGTAAACTAAATTACATAAGCAATTTAAACTGTAACTTATAGTTACTTCTTGTAACGTTACAACGAGACCAGAGCACGCGGATATGAGTGGGATAGCAATGGTCCCGTGTGACAACTTGTTTGCGCACGCAACGGTATTAGTGACTTCTTTTAATTCCGAAGTGCATTTACGTTTCAGCCAATAGTGCGATTGTATTTTTAATCTAAAAGAAATTGATAATGATCCGTAGTTTATTGTGGCGTAACGTTTGCCGTTCGATAATGCTCAATCGGACACCGTTAAGACAAATGACAAACTGAGTTAGAACGTTCGTTCCATTCGCTAAACTGTGGAAAATTATTCGTACTTATGTTATCAGTGATATTAATGGGGATTAATAAGAGAAAATTAGGTATGAAAAATGTATACAACATTTTCAAAGTTAATGTACTTTTAATGTAAAATATATCATTGTTAAGAACGTCCTATAATTTCAGTTACCAATAACTGAAAATTCAGTTACACGATTCTTATTACTTAAATGTGTAAAATTAAATTAAATTTCATACAAATCTGCATTTTTGCTACAATTTTTTGACCGTATACATATAATTAAAAACTTAATTAACATTTATACTTTATTGTACATATGATTGGAGTCCAAATATTGTACATAAAAGTTAAAGTACAAATAATGACATAAACTTTCTCTATACTTGCATTAAAATTAATAAACAAATTTGCAAAATTGAAAATCTTAAAAAAAAAATGTCCAAAGAATAAACTTAAATAACAATTCTTATTGACGATTGCTTTTGGATATTATCTTGAATGTTTCTCAATCTAGATTATTGTTGGTAAAGGTGAATGGTGCATCAGCATCGGTTCAGTAATAATCTGTTTACGGAACAAAGAAGTGGTAACCTTTGGCGATGAAGCCTATATTCACTTCATGAACTTCTTTAAAGTGTAGGTATATACATCCTATAGCAAAGAGGTTAAATCGAGAGTAGAGCAACGCGGGTCACCGGACGCGACTACCATTCACGATGAACAAAATTCTGGGTATTCATTGGAGTAGTGATGATTGAAACGATGTTAAAGTATTGTCGGTTATCCGGCAATGATCGTTTGGATTTGCGCAACTGGAGAAACCCGTGTACGGCAATGTCCCCAAGGTGGTGGGCAACTTGTGTGTGCACAAGAACGCGCGATTTCAAGCGCACGAGTCGAGGAGTCGGTCAAATAACTGTACGTCGCGGTCTCTGGACGATATCTTCTATGAGACGTTCTGCAGTTCTTTTTACGTGCTTATTTGATGTTAACAACAGTAAATAAACAGACATGATGATACTTTTGCGAACTGGTTTCTAAATTCACACCTCATTCAGTTTAAGAAAAAATGCGCAAGAACTACTGATATTGACATGAAATTTGAATTTCACAATCTTGTAGACATTTATTACAATGAATTGTTCTTCTATTTTATTATTATTCAGAAATTATGGCGTTTTAATGAATTTGTTTTTAATTTGCAGTTGGCGGATCCTTACAAGATGAAATTAAGGCTACACGAATAAAAAGGGATGTTGACGGTAAGAATCCGACAAATAATTATTGTCAATAATCTGCTTTAGTGCACGCTAACACATTTACGATTGCAAATATGACTGCAAACTAAAATCATGCACAAGCATTGTCATAATTTTAATAATTAGACGAGCATTGTTCAATCATTTAAACTGATTTGACGTATGGGATTAATTCATTAATCATTCAAAATTAATACAAAGAATGTTTCGTAATATCTTCATTATTCAATTTTTATGCAATTTATCTAATTGAAAGAAATAGGCAATTTCCAAATTATTGATAAAGCAAATTATCTCATTGAAGAATGCCAAATAATGTAAATTTAGTTTGTAAATATAAAAATAATTGTTTTATATAATTCTGCAGTCTACATATTTTTCTTTCTGTTACACCACGTTCTTGACTAGAAATAACTTTCATTCTTCAATATTACTTTGTAAGAATTGTAAATAAAAATAAATGTACTTTATTGTTATTATTTAAATGTAAATGACATAAAAAGTGATAATCTCTATGGAGCATAGATTTATAAATATTGTCTATTTCGTTATGAATTTAATAATTGTACGTTCGTACTGGAACAAGTTCTCATGTACGTAATGAACATTATTACATATCTTAAGCTTTCTCGAATCTGCTTTCCTTTTAATAAAAGTAGTCTTTCTTTCTTTTTATTTTATACATTTTTAACTAAAAATTCATTACGCGTGTAGACGCGTTGTGCGGCCATGTAAATATGAATGAACGAAACTGGCTCTTCCGTCTTTTACCACATTGCATGCTAAATGATCCATTCTCACCTCACCACTTTTGCCTTACGTATGCTTCAAATATATCACCATGAGACGTTAACGACAGCAAATGTCATGTCGAAAGTAATGCGAGTATTACCTCGTACAAATGTTATTAACGAGCCTTCATCTCTCGCAGAAATCACAATTAGCAAACGAAATTTCGCAAAAATCATGCTTTAGCTAATACAATCAATTATTTTAACTTAACTTTGTAGTAAGTATGCATAATAATCAAATTAATGATGATTATTCATTGTGAATGATTACCAAGTTTTCAATAATATGTGTTTCGAAATTTCGGTTGTACAATGTATTAATTTTGACCAAACTGAATTTAAGCGGATGTTTCTTCGAGACAAGGAAGCTCGTCTACTAAAATCGTCTCTCTCTTTTTTTCTGTTTCTGTTACTGTTCCCGCCTGCTCCCCGCCTTCAACTCTTCTCAACAACTGGATGCCGTCTTCATCCAACGTCCGCCCGCCACTGCGTCTCTCCGACGACCAAATCAACAAATTGATTCGAATTTCATATTCGTCCAAATTGTCGACTGATATGGCTGAAAATAAAACAACAACTGAACTTGACGTTACTCGACTATACTACAAAAAATACGACTTATTCATCAATCAATTCTACTATTCAAATTTCCGTAACGTTTTCGCATGTAGGCGTGACAACAGTACTTTTGGTTTCGGCTCGTCCGGGAAAATCGTCTCCACCAGTTGGTGTGCTGACCAAAACAGCGCGTACTTTTGTCCAGGATGGGGCAAGCACCGAATACGCCACCCAGGTTTTGGGAACTACTTTGGATAACGGCCGATTTTACGCAAGAATATTGTCGACGTCCAATCGAGTATTCTACGATAAAGAACTAGCACCAGATAGTGCAAGTGTTTATCTTGTTTACCCATCTCAAACACCAAGAGATGAATGGCAATTGAAGTTGGACCTGGACAATTCACCACTAAAGGGCGTTGATAAGATCGACATTGGTGATGGAAAATCCATAAGTACTGCACTGGATGACAGCAGTAATTTGTTGTTGCGGGAAAACGATATTTTCAATAAACCAGAATCATCAATTAATTTACCTAGGTTTAAGCCTGCTAAGGTAAGGCCAGCAGAAAATTTACCAACGTATACGGTCAAACAAGAGTTTGTGCTCCGAAGCAGTGCAGATGTAGCTTTAGAAGAGGAACAAAAGAATTCGAAGCCACGTATACCGAAAATATTTAGGTCACAGCCGAAAATATCGACTAAAATACCTCAAATGAAACAGCTGGCTACTGTGACATATCACGGATTCGCCGATTTTACCACTACAGTTGGTGATACGGTTATCGTGTTTTCTCCTAGTACTTCTCCAGCACCAGCTGCCCGTCCTGCAACAACTATTAAGGGAGATGCTACTCTTAGACCAGATGATGGTGTCGCAGTGTTAAAGATAAAACCAACCAGCGTGCTATCTCAACTAAAACCTACTCAAACATTCTTCCATCGTAATCGCGGACAGAATGATGATGGATCTTCTAGAAAGAGTGGCAAAGCTGCGACTATTGTTTCGTTAAAAATTCAACCAAGTATAAGCGAAATCGACATAGGTTCAGCTGTTGAATCTACGGCACCTTTATTGTTGGTTCCAGAAGTTGAAACTGAGTCTATTAAACCAACTGGTTTGATTAAAGTCATTGATTCAACTACGTCGACTGATGGAACAACTACACATTACAAGAGTATGATTTATGGTACCTATTTGGGAAGTAATTATGCACAAATTATTCATACATCTTCATATGTTTACTTTTATCCTGATGAAGCTACAGCTGCTTATGGTACTGAGGAAACCACCCAAGATTATACAACTGAGACTGATGAGCAAGATACGACAGTGACAACATCGTGAACAACACCTATGACTACCGATGCAAACCAAGAGGAAACAACAACTCCATATGAAGAAACTACTGAAGAAATTCCAACAACTGTAAAAAATCTCTTCAGTCTTAACAAGAAGAACCCTTTGAAGAAGAAAAAATCTGCAGAAGATGAATTGACGAATGATATTTTACCTGTTGATCAGCAAGGTCGCAGCGTACATAGAGGATCATCAAAGAATGATCTTGAGTCCAATAAAAAAGGGGAGAAATTTGCTGTAAACGGAGAATCTCTGGATACCAGATTATTATCCTCTACTGTCTATACCACTTTCACCTATTTTACTACTTTCTTCTTTTCGGATGGTCAGGATCACACGACTACATTAGTAAAGTCACGTGAAGTTGTGTCTTCCGAAGTAACTTATCTAACTGAACTCATTTTACCCACATCAGTCCAGTCAGATGCTGTGACAACGTTGTTATCAACTCAAGTACCATTTATTATTAACAAACCTAAACCTATTGAAAAAGAAGTTAAACAAGAAGATGAACAAATTGAATTTATTTTCAAGACTTTATATACTACTTATACTTACTTAACTACATTCTTCCAAGAAAACACATCCAGTATTTCCAGTCGAGAAGTTGTAGAAACTAATGTTATTACTCAAACTGTTGGACCAAGTGGTGTCAGCGATCTTTTCAAAAGCGATGAATCTGTTTTCATTGCTCCAACAAAAGTTGCAGAAAATGAAGCATCGAAATACAATCCAACTGAAAATGTAATTACTACCGTTGACGATGTTACCGAAGAAACGCTAATAACTATTGATGATTTCTTGACAACTGTAAGTGATTATAATGTTAGAGATGTGAAATCAAACAATGTATTAAGCAAACTTGAGCCTAGTCCTAGTCCAGTATCTAATAGTCAAATGTATAAAGAATACCTCAAAACATATTATACCACTTTTACGTATTTCACAACAATATTTGTCGATGATGAAACTGAAATAGAAACAAGGACAGAAGTCTTCTCTAATGTTGTTACTGAAAAAATTCAACCCACAGCTGTAGTTTCGAAACCAGAGATAACTAAAGGATTTCTGACTCCCAAACCAGATACTGATAAACAAAATCCACCACCAGAAATTTTAGCGTATTTAGAAGCTTTACAAAAACAAAAATCTCAAGATGAAGCTCTAAAGTTAGCAAAGAAGGTACAAGAAAACGGTAATATTAAAGAAAAACAAGCAACTATAGAATCAATGATAAATGATTGTATAACTGTGAAAAATATTATAAATACGGAAAGTTCTTCGAAGAATGCTGAACCAGTTGATGGTGAAGTATTGGGATCAATGGTTACAGATGTAGTTTCATCATCAAGCTCTGGAGGTGAAACATTGTTAGATATTGCAGATAGACGAAATATAGTTCCAGAAGATCAAGAATTATCTGAATCTAATCATCATGACGTAGAACCGGCACCAACATTATTACTTCAAACCAGCTACACAACATTCACATACTTCACTACTATGTATAAAGGAGATGAATCTAATGTCGTTAGTCGTTTGGAGACAGTAACAAATGTTGTTACTGAAACTATACGCCCTTCTGTGGTATTTCCAGAACCTAGTACTACACTACCAGTAACATATTTTACCACATTTACATATTGGACTACTTTCTATAAAGGAGGAGATACTGTAGTAACCAGTCGCGAAGAAACAGTTAGTAATGTGGTAACACCTGGTGTATAAGCCACACCAACAATTCAATTAGATGTTGTGAAAACATACAGACCGTTTGTAGATGCAACCCCTATACATGAAGAGTCAGAAACTAAGGTCACAGCTGATAATGAAGTTACATCATTCAGTCTAGTTGAGAAAGATATTTCTACAATTAAAGAAAAAGAATCAAGTTCCTGGGACGGTATTCCATCAATTCATGAACGCGAAAGTTCTAGTAATTTCATACCAACAATTTCACCTGAACCGTATATACTACATTTACTTATTTTACAACATCATATGTCGGAGATTCTACAATTGTAAACAGCAGATTAGAAACTATAACAAATATACTAAGACGAAATGACATTGATGGTACAGCAACGGGACGAGCTATTGGAGGTGCAGTTCCCACAATTCAGATTTTGAATACTAATGATAAACCAGTAGAACAAATATCTCCATCGAAAGCAAGTTCAGAGCCTAAGACTGGTTTATTATCGACGGTAAGATCGAGTTCAGTAAACGATGGAACGACTACTCACTATATGACAGATACATATGGAACTTACATTGATGGTCTATATGCACAAATTGTACAAAGTTCAACAAAACTAGAGACACCTACACCTACTTTAAGTGCAACACCTCCAATGCCTACTGGTGTTTTGTCATTAAATAAAGGCAGCATTGTAGATGCAGATGAGGTTACTACTGTATACTTCACTACTAAGCAAATAGGTACTCTAATTGATAGATTGTATGCAAAAGTTATTGAAAGTACCACAAGCATTAAGGTTGATGCTGAAAAATTAGCTACACAATCCCCTGTTCATGGACATCGCACTGGGTTGGTTCGACTTATAAAAGGACAAATTGAAGCTAATGATACAACAACATTTTATCAATCGAAAGTTATTGGTACTAGTATTGATGGAAGATATGCTCAAATTATAGAAAGTACCTCGAGTTTCTTAAGCAATCCAAGTACAGCAAACATAGCTCCAACAGCCAAACTAGCTCCTCATTTAGCGACTAATGGCCCTGTAATTTCACCGTCCCCTGCTGTAATACAATCATCATTATCGGATGACTCAACAGCAGATTTATCTAATGATAATGAAGATTCTGATCATGATAATGAAGACGGTGATGAAGAAGGAGACGATGATGAGGACAAAGCAAAGAAGAAATCAAGGTTGACATTTTCGTCAAGAAAGAGGACGTTTACACCAGTTATAAGACCATTTGCTTCGAGAAATAGACCTACATTCAATCCAAAAAGGAAGAATGCACAAGGTGCTACAACCATAACAAGAACGGATATAACACCAACTATAACAGCAACATTAGCTGGAAAGGGCAATAGATATTCGTCATCTAGGGGAAGGGTAAGTTCTCCTATAGGTCCTTACTCCTCCACTTTGAATCCATCCAGTGCAAGACGATTTAATGGAAGACGAGGTTCTACTTCAATTATTCCAACAAATGTACCAGGTTCTATAACTAGTAGTAGTAGAACTAGAGGAACACCTAGAATTTCACCTTCGTCAGCTTTCAATAGTGTTCGTCGTGGACCTAGCTCCATTAGAGGTTCATCAAGTAGACAGTCACAACGCGGAAGTGTGAGTTCCGTTTATCCAGGATCCTCCTCTAGGTTTAGAGGAAATATTCGTCCATCATCTACATTACAAAGAGCATCTCCAACAGTTCGATTAGAAGATCAAGAAGATAACGCTAATGAATTTACTACGACTACCTTAGTAACAGAAGAAACACCTTTTACAAGTTTTGATGAGGAAGGTGTCACTGTTACTCCTCCGTTACAAACAACTACAGAAAATTCTCGAAGATCCACTAATCCATTGCTACGATTCCGTAGACCTTTATCAAATTCAGCACGACAAAGCTCTACTACACCTAGACCCCCAATTAGTACCACTACCAAAAGAAGTGGTAACTTAGCCAGGAAAAATACAGCTAATTCCACTCGCGGAAATGCAAATCGAGGGTCAGTTAAAGCTACGACTTCACCAATTTCTACAAGACCAAGACAAAATGCAAATGGTTTATTCCCACCACGTGGATTCTTCAGCAAGAAGACTGAACCAACTGACGAAACTACTACAATAAGTCAATCCTCATTCACATCTGACGTTTCATTAGAAGATGAACCTGTTGAAGAAATTACTGATAACGACTATGAAGGTTCTGAACATGAAGAAACTCCATCGACATCAAATCGTACAAGTCGAAGATCTAATGGGGCTGGTGTTAGAATTCGTCCATTTATTGCTAATGCTAGAGCTCGCAGAACGCGGCGTCAAGTGAGTCAACCAAGATTGACATATAATCGCTTTCGTAGACCTTCTTCATCTGTTAAATTGGAAGAAAGAATAGATTCCGAGGAAGCTTCTAGCAAAGAAGAATCAAGCCAAGTTTCTTTGAAAGCTCCTCAAAGATATGGGAATCGTGGAAGATCATTAAGTTCATCTAGACCAAATTTGAAATCTTATAGTAGTGATAGATCTGATGAATATGTTGATAGCAGTTATCAAGCAAATTCCCGAGATAGAAGCAAACCTGGAAAGTCTCCAAGAGTTCATCCTACTTCTGTATCCGGTTCTAATAGACAATTCACGTTACGAGAAAAAGAAGGCTCAGGTTCTACCAGATCTTATAAACGCCCAAGTTCTTTAAACTCGCGCAGTAGAACGGATAACCTTTTAAGATCAAGAAGTAATCAAAGAAGCAGAAGTGGTTCTGTTCGTACATTATCTGATTCATCAAATCGCAGACTATCAAATTCTCGTTCTTCTGGAAGAAGTAGAAGTAATAGTCGTGGAAGAAATTCACAAAGAGGTAGAGGTTCATTTGATGACATTCGTCAAACACCTTTCTATCAACCTGAAGTAGATGGAACAATAACCGTGACACATTACGTTCCAACAGAAGTAACTATACCAGTTGTAAATAACGGAGTGACGGAGCAAAGAAATATTATAACAGCTCAACCAAGCACAGAAGTGCTAGGACCAGAACGATACAGTACTGTCGTAGGTGGAGACGGAAGACAGTTGGTGGTCATTGCAAGTGAAGTCACAGGAACAAACACTCAAGGTCAAGTTGAGATAACTCGGTTTCTTCTACATGAAACTCCAACAACACGGCTATCCCACACTTTGACTTCTTTTGGCGGTCGCAGAGCGTCTCAGTCTGTAATTATACCTACAACTATTTATTCAGTAGAAAATATAGTATCAACAGTACGGCCTTCTTTACCTGGGGGTAATGCGCCGTTAGCAAATATTTTGTTATCCCAGCTTCTTTTGGGGCAATTAGGACAGGCAAACCCGTTATTGCAGGGCTTAGCAACACAAGCAACACCAACAACTAAATACGACACACGGACAACGACATATGTGACTACCATCACAAAACACCAGAGTACCGTGATTCCTTTAACATTCCGAGGTAAAGAAATTTTAACAACTCTTGTTGATACTTCAACAGATGTTGTAACAGCTACTGAATTCATTACTGACACAGTTGTAGTAACACCAACTGCTGTAATACCAGCAGAAAGCCTGAATTCCTTGCTATACCTTCTTCAACAGCCTCAGCCGCAGCCACAAGTAAATCCTTAATTTGATCCACTTTTCGCAGCAGCCCCATTGCTTACTCAAAGTAACACATTGTCTGGAACAGCAGAAAGCATAACCCATCCAGC